>JAQHUG010000157.1:3634189-3648046 GCA_028555095.1 Dicrostonyx torquatus
TTTTTAGACCGGGATGGAGGGGGGAGGGCCTTGGGCTTCCCACAGGGCAGGGTATCCTGCCCCATCTTAAGGAAGCAAGGGGACGGCGGTGGGGTAGTGGGGGAGCGGGAGGGCCTGGGACAAGGGGACTAAATGTAAATTTTTCTTTTAACAATAACAAAAGGAAAAAATGTCATTTTTTTTCCTGCTCTGTAGTACTCCATTGTGTAAATGTACCACATTTTCCTTATCCATTCTTTGATCAAAGGGCATTTAGGTTGTTTCCAGGTTCTGGCTATGACAAACAAAGCTGCTATGAACATAGTTGAACACATGACTTTATGGCATGGTTGAGCATCCTTGGGATATATACCCAAAAGTGACATTGCTGGACCTTGAGGAAGGTTGTTTCCTAATTTTCTGAGAAATCACCATACTGATATCCAAAGGGGCTGTACCAGTTTGCACTCCCACCAGCAATGCAGAAGTGTTCCCTTTACCCCACAACCTCTCCAGCATAAGTTGTCATCAGTGGTTTTGATCTTGGCCATACTTACAGGTGTAAGATGCAGTCTCAGAGTTGTTTTGATTTGTATTTCTCTGATGACTAAGGATGTTGAACATTTCCTTAAGTGTCTTTCAGCCATATTAGATACCTCTTTTGAGTGTTCTCTGTTTAGGTCTGTACTCCATTTTTTTTATTAGATTATTTGTTCCTTTGATGACCATTTTTTTTGAGTTCTTTGTATATTTTGGAGATCAGACTTCTGTCTGATGTAGGATAAGTGAAGATCTTTTCTCATCCTGTAGTCCGTCATTTTGTCTTGTTGACCATGTCCTTTTGCTTTACAGAAGCTTTTCAGTCTCAGAAGGTCCTAACTTATTAATTGTTTCTCTCAGTGTCTGTGCTAGATCAGCTAGCTTTCTTATACAACTCAGGCTCACCTGTCTAGGAATTATGCCACCCACACCGGGCTGGCCCCTCCCACATCAATTATCAATCACGACAATCTCTTACAGATATAGCCACAGACCAATTTGAATGAGACAACTCTTCAATTGAAGTCTCTACTCCCAGACAACTCTAGATGGTGTCAAGTTAACAATAAAAACCAACCAGGACACCATACTCTGTGGAATAGAGCAAAAATAGTTTTCTAAAAGAAAAGTTTAGAGTTGTCAATGTCTACACTAGAAAAACAAGGGGATCTTAAATAAGTAAGCCAATGTTACATCTTAAGGGCTTAGAAAATAAAAAGATAAATTAAATATGGAAGAAGAAACAAAATCATAGAGTTCAGAGCTGAAATTAATGTTAGTAATCAAAAGAATAATACAAAAGTCTCAATGAAATCAAGCATTGGTTCTTTGAAAACAACATTGACAAATCCTTAGCCAAACTAACAAAAAGAAAGGAGAGTTGGAGGTGGAGTTTAGTAGCAGAATTCTTGCCTAGTATGCATGAGGCCTTGGGTATGATTCCCACATGGAATTTTAAAAAGTTGGGGTAGGGAGGGCAGAGATAAGAAAAAGGGAAAGGTAGAGATGGAGAGATATGAGAGCATTGACTGCTCTTGCAGAGGGCCAAGGTTCTGTTCCCAGCACCTACAGAGTAGCTTACAGCCATCTGTAACTCCAGGATGATGGGATCTGATGCCCTCTTCTGACCTCCATAGGCACTGGGCATGCACATGGTACACAGACCAAACACTCATACACATAAAACTAAATAAGTAAATCTAAAAAAAATAAGAAGAAAGAAAAGGTCTAAATTAATAAAATTAGAGGTGAAGAAGATATTTTCAGATGTCACTGAAACCCAAATGATCAATGGCCATCACCTTCAATGCTTCAATAAATTGGAAACCCTTGAAAAAATTGATGTCTAGACACACATAATCTGCCAAAATTAGAGATCTGTAGAGAGCTTAAACTGATCTACAATACCCAGCCATATTGCGGCAGTAATAAAGTCTCAATGCAGAATGGGGCTGACTCACTGCTGGTTTCTACTGAATATTTCTCTAAAAGAGAAAGGGAAAGAAAGCTTCTTGACTCAATCTCTTAAAGTCAGTATTATCCTGATACAGATGTGCATAAAAACGGATTAATAAAGAAAACTGTAGACCAATTAACTTATAGATGCCTAAATTCTCACTTTCAAACTACATTCAACAATATGTTTAAAAGATCCAACCGCATAATCAGTTTGATTTCAGGAATGCAGTGAAGGTTCAATAGTCACAAACCACACATTGCAATACAGCACTTGAATAGAATCAAGGACGAAAGACAAGTGATCATGTCAACAGATGAAGAGAACTTTTTGACAAATGCAACATCACTCCATTGTAAGAGCTCTAAAGAAACTAGGAATAAAAGAAATGTACCTCAACATAACAAAAACTATATACAGGACACCTGTAGTCAACATTATATTGAACAAAGGAAAACTGAAAATATCTCTAGTAGAATTAGGAACAAGAAAATGCAGTGCTTGAGCTAATCATAGTAGTAAGGAGTTCAAGAGAAAGAGTGCTATAGAATAAATGCTATAAAACAGGAGTTAAGGAGTCAACCTGTCCCTGTTGATGGGTGATATAATCCTATACTTAAGACATATGAAAGACCAGTAGAAGCCTCTTAGATATAATACATCCAGCTGATGTGGGATCCCCCTCTGTATGCTGTGTTTACCATAAATGAATAAAGAAAACTGACTTGGCCTGATAGGCTAGAATAGAGGTAAGCCGGGGAGACCTAAACTGAATGCTGGAAGAAGGGAGGAGTCAAGAGATGCCACGTAGCCCTGCCAGCGACAGATGCACGAACTTTAGCTGATAAACCACAGCCACGTGGTGATATACAGATTAATAATAGAAATGGGTTAAATTAATATGTAAGAGTTAGCCAATAAGGAGCTAGAGCTAATGGACCAAGAAGTGATTTAAATAATATGGTTTCTGGGTGATTATTTTGGGTCTAAGCTAGTTGGGCAGCTGGGAAGAACAAGCGGCTCTCTCCTCCCAACATTCAGCAAAGTGCAAGGATATAAAATCAACATGCAAAAATCTGTAGCTTTTCATACATATGTAACAGCCTTATTTATTCTTTGAGAATTTCATATATATTTACAATTTATTTTGATCATACATATCCCAACTGTTCCCTAATTGCTCCTCAACTGTCCCACCAACACATGGTCCCTCTGTGTTGGATAGATTTTTATCAACTTGGCACAAGCTAGGGTCATTAAGGAAGAAGAAACCTCAGTTGAGAAAATATCTTCATTAGCTTAGTCTTTAGGAAAGTCTATAGTCTACAGGACATTCTCTTGATTAATGATTGATGTGGGAGGGCCCAGTTCACTGTGGGCAAGGTCATCCCACCCCTCAGGGCAGGTGGTTCTGAGTTCTATAAGAAAGCAGGCTAAGAAAGTCATGAGGAACAAGCCAGTAAGCCGTACTGCTCCACAGCCTCTGCTTCAGTTCCTGCTTCCAGGTTCCCAAGTTCCTGCCCTCACTTTCCTTCATGAGAGACTGTGATTATAAGTTGGAAGAAACTCTTTCCTCTCCAAGTTGCTTTCGGTCATAGTGTTTGATCACAGCAATAGAAACCTAACTAGGACACCCTCCCATCCTAGTGTGCTCTTCTTTAAAAAAAATAAATAATTGTAACCCACTGAGTCTAATTAGAGCTGTCCTCATATTGAAGCATGGACAATCCACTCACATATACACTCCTAAAGGAAAACGACTCTCTTCTTCCCCCAGCAGCCAGCTATCAACTGCCAGTAGCTCCTCAACTAGAGGGGTGTGAGCCCTTTCTCATCCATGCTAGAATGTCAATTGCCTTCATCGTGTGCCAGCAATCACAACTACTGTAAGCTAAGACTGCGACAGTAATGTCACATCTGGAAGACAGCATTCCGCAGCACTGCTGCCTGTCCTCTTGCTCGGACCTTCTTTCCACCCCCACCCCTCTGTATTCCCTGAGATTTGGGATTAGGGAAGGCAGGATAATAAAGACACCTGATTTAGGACTAAGCACTCAGTCTCTACTAGTTATGTGTCTTCCTACAGCCTACGCCTGCTGCCTGCAACAAACAAAGCCTTTGTGACCTGAGAGCAAAGCAGGTTCATGGGCAGAAGCATAAATGTTTAGAGGCAATTGGACAACATGACCATTTAGCAAAATAAAAATAGTGGGGTCTACCCTAAGGACTATGACCTCCCTAGCCATGGGCTTTACCAGGATTACAGACAAGAAATTCCTTTTTATGGAAATGGCCTCAATTGCAACCAGATAGCAATTGCACCAGTGGGCAGATCCTGCTTGGCACGTCAGTATGTGGGATGTAGGGTTCAGCAGTGGGAAAGACCATGGATGACTTTCCTCCCTCAGCAGGCTACATAGCACCTTCCAGCGCTCTGAAAGCTACACAACTGGAAGGATGGTTCCCGGCTTGTTTGAGATTGCTATCTCTGTGCCCTGCATAGCATGCCATGCCTTTACAAACAGGGTCTAACCATGTGGGTACAGTAGGTAACCAAGGGAAATGGCAACAGTCAGTGTTGCTTTGGAGACCTCTGGGGCCTCTCTGACCAACAGTTCACAAGCAGGTATCTCAGGCCAGCCACCAAGATTTTCATTTAATAGGCCATGCCTTCGGGGAGCAGCATTGTTCATCCATGCTAGTACTTCTGTTCAAATACCTTTTCTTTTTTAAAAAATTGCACATGCGTAACACACATGCACGCCATGAATTTCTTTACTTATTGGAGGAACGTGTGCATATGTGTTATGGCACATGTATGGAGGTCAGGGACAACTTGCCAGAATCAGTTCTCCCCTGCTACCATGTGGGTTCCAGAGATCAAACACAGGTCATCAGAATTCCAACAGTTCAGGAAAAATAATAGCAAAAAACTACAAATGGGATTGCTTCCAGTTAAGAATCTGCTAGATGGCAAGAGAAACCATTTTCAGAGTGAAGATATACTTGCAGAATAAGAGAAACATTATCAGCTATTCACTCAGTAAAAATTAGTATCCATAAATATAAAAAAACTTAAAAAGTAAACATCAAAGGGTGGGAGAGATGACTTAGCGGGTAAGAGCAGAGACCTGGGTTCAGTTCCCAGCACCCACGTTCACAAACTGTCTGTGACTTCAGTTCCTGGGTATATAGTACCAGTTTCTGACCTCTGTAGGCCTGTGCATGTACATACATGCAGGCAAGCATCCGTACATGCAAAATAAAATAAATCTAACACCAAAATGTGAACATAAAAATAGCAAAGAGTTCAATCAACAAATGGGAAAATGAACAGAATAACCCCTTCAAAAGATGTACAGATGCCTAATAAAAACACGGGGGCTAGGGAAGTCAGTGCTGCATCAGGAAACGTAAATCAAAACTGCATTGAAATTTCTCCTTATCCCAGTCACAGTGGCTTCTATCAAGAAAAGAAACCAAAGAGGACGTAGCAGAAAAGGAACCCTGCACACCGTTAGTGGGATGTAGATTAGTTCAGACACCATGGCAGTCAGTCCACACAAACCACAAAAACAGATGTTCCAGGGCACTTCAGACCACAGTGGGCTGGAGAGCTGGGAGAACAAACAGTGGGCTGAAGGAAAGCTACGAATTCCAGACAGCAAGAGTAGAAAAAGAGGAGAGAAAAGAGTACTGTCCCATAAAAACAAACAAACAACAAACAAAACTCCTTGGTGAGGGCAGCAGCTGAGAGATGATGAAGCAGATCCAGACAAGGAAGAAACAGAGGCGTGAAAGATTCTGAGAAGCCTGTTGAGCAAGGAGCCTGAAGAGAACTTGTGCTGGAACTTTCTGCCCTGAGACATAGTCAGAGCAGGCCCTCAATCTTGTCGAGTTTAAACGAAGATCCAGCAGAGCCCAGGGCTTCCATCAGACAAGGGAAAGGAAATAAATAACCAAGTAGAAAACTCACCATGCTGTGAGACACCCAAGCTGCAGGGCACAGGGGAAGGATGGATGAAGCTCTTCTGTGCCCAGGAGCACCAGACTCTGGGAAGCCAAGGCCTAAATATCTGGAGGAAAACCACTGATGTGGAGGAAGTGGGTCACAGGACAAAGCAATTTCATTACATTGCCATAGAGCTGTGCTAGAGGAAAAACAAGGAGCAACCAGGAAGTGACCATGTGCAGCCTTACACTTGACCCTGGGCAGGAATATAAAGGGCCCAGGCTCAGGAGGCTCCACATCTGCACACTTCCCTCTCTACCTGCTCCTCTGACCTACTCCATCCTCAACCCAACACCAGAACCATGAGCTGCTGTGGCTGTTCTGGAGGCTGTGGCTCTAGCTGTGGGGGCTGTGGCTCCTGCTGCTGCAAACCTGTGTGCTGCTGTGTGCCTGCCTGTTCCTGCTCCAGCTGTGGGGGCTGCAAGGGAGGCTGTAGCTCCTGTGGGGGCTGCAAGGGAGGCTGTGGCTCCTGTGGGGGCTGTGGTTCCTGTGGAGGCTGTGGCTCCTGTGGAGGTTGCAAGGGAGGCTGTGGTTCCTGTGGAGGCTGCAAGAATGGCTGTAGTTCCTGTGGAGGCTGCAAGGGAGGCTGTGGCTCCTGTGGGGGCTGCAAGGGAGGCTGTGGCTCCTGTGGGGGCTGCAAGGGAGGCTGTGGTTCCTGCGGAGGCTGTGGCTCCTGTGGAGGCTGTGGCTCCTGTGGGGGCTGCCAGTCCAGCTGTTGTCAGTCCAGCTGCTGTAAGCCCTGCTGCTCTTCAGGCTGTGGGTCTTCCTGCTGTCAGTGCAGCTGCTGCAAGCCTTGTTGCTGTGTCCCTGTGTGCTGCCAGTGCAAGATATGAGGCTTTAAATGTAGACATCTAAGGCCCCTTGCACCCACTTGTATCTGAGGTGCTCATGGTTGTAGATCAGTCCCCCAATCCCTAAGATACAAACGTGAGCTGCTGAAAGAAAAATTCTGATTAAAGATCCTGTCAACCCTGAAGCATCAATAAATAAGCATTCCCTCACTGGTAAATCTTGTTCTTCTGTGGCTCCTTTCTGTCAGAAAGTATTCACCATGTCCCTACACTCCAGCTCTGCCCTGTCTTTCTTGCTCTCACCCACTCATCACAAATGGTCCCCCATTTGTTGAGTTAATAGATTTGAGGTCACAGGCTGCCCAAGACAGAGGCAAACTGAGCATGTCCATTGCACAGAGCTTTGAGTAGAGAGAGGAACACCCAGTGAGGACAACAGTAGACATGTTGGGTGATCATTGCAGGACACATGTGGGTAAGTTTGGGGAGGCTGATGGGATCCTGGGGAAAGGCAGGAAAACACAGAGATATAAATAAACCAACCCGGGAGAGCGCATCTAAAGCCATGTTTGAATGGAAATTCATAGCCTCAAAATGCATGTGTTGAAAGAATAAAATAGGCCAGGTTTCCCCCCCTTTAAAAAACTTCAAAAAAGGGGAAGGAATGGAAACCAAAAGTGCGCAGAGACAGTAATGGGTATTGGGTCACAGCTAATGAAACTGACATGAGACATCAAAATCAAACAATAAAGCCAAGCAAATAAAGATGTCTCACTGAACTGAATAAACTGAAAGGCAAGAAAAACTAAAGAACTTGGATTTCTGAGTAAAAATTTCCCCCTAATTCTGAGAGAGTGGTTTCACTGATTTCACCAATAATCTCTAAGTCTTTCCAGAAAACTGAAGTGGAGGGGGCACTTCCAAACTCAGCCCTTGAACATAGAATTCTAGAGTTCAGAAGGAACAAGGAAATACGACATCTTTGGAACACAGGGGCTGGGGAGACGGCTCAGTAGTTAAGAGGGCAGACTGCTCTTTCAGAGGACCCAGGTTCAGTTCCCAGCACCCACATCAGGAGGCTTGAAACAACATGTAACTCTAGCTTCAAGAGATCTGATGCCCTCTTCTGGACTCTCCAGGAACCTGCATTCACGTACACACATACATATAATTTACCACCACCACCAACGGTAATAGTAATGATGATGGCTGCTCAGCTGTAGAGTGCTTGCTGCTCTTCCAGAAGAGCTCAGTTCAGTTCCCCATAACCACGTCAGGCAGTTCACAACTGCCCCTAATTCCAGCTCCAGGGGATCAACGCCCTCTTCTGGCCTCTCTATGCAGCACACACACACACACACACACACACACACACACACACACACTAAAACTAAAATCTTAAATAGTAACAAATCTTTTAAAAGTATTTTAAATTAAGATAAATTTAAATTTTAAAAAAGAATACCATAGCAGGGAAGATCTACTCCTGTTAAAATTTATGGGCAAAGTAAAAGAAAAATGAGTTATTTGCATAAACTGAAAATATCTCTCCTATAAATGTATTCTTTTGGGGTTGGGTTTCTTTTTGGTTTTTCAAGACAGGGTTTTGCTGTGCAGCAGTCCTGGCTGTTCTAGAACTCACTTTGTAGACCAGGTTAGCCTTGAACTCACTGAGATCCACCTGCCTCTGCCTCCCAAATACTGGGATTAAAGGTGTGTGCCATCAGCACCTGACAATGTATTCTTCTTTTTAAATTAAATTTATTTATTCATTTTACATCCAGACTGCAGTTTCCCCTCCTGCTCTCCTCCCGACCCCTCCCTTCACCTCCTTTCCCTCTACCCCCTCAATCCACTCCTTCTCTGTTTCTGCTCAGAAAGGGGCAGGTCTCTCATGGGTATCAGCAAAGCATGACAAACCAAGTTGCACTAAGACTAACCATCTCCCTTTATATTTAGGCTGGGTAAGGCAATCCAGTATGAGGAATAACTTCCCAAGAGTCAGCCAAAACGTTAGGGACAAGCCCTGCTCCATTGTTAGGAATCCAACAAGTGGACCAAGCTCCTTAACTGCCACATACATGTAAAGGACTTAGATAGGTCCCATGCAGGTTCCCTATTTGTTGGGTCAAACTCTGTGAGTTCCTGTGAACCAGGTTAGCTGTTTTTGTGGGTTTTCTTGTGATGTCCTTGACCCATCTGGCTCCTACCATCCTTCCTCCCTCTCTTCTGCAAGCTCCACCTAATTTTTGGCTGTGGATCTCTGCATCTGTTTCCATCAATTACTGGATGACAGCTCTCTGATGATAACTGGGGAATGTTGGGAGCTATTGGGGACTGTGAACCCCCAGACCCTGAATTCCCTGTGAGTGGCTTGTTTTTCCTGTGCTTGCAGCTGCTCTGAGCATGAGACCTTGATGGTAAGCTGATGGTAGCTGATTTCTGCAGCTGAAAGATCCAGAGAGCTAGGGCATGGCCAGAGCACTATGTAAGTTGCCCCTGAGCACAATAAACTTGCCATTCTTGTATAAAGGATGACCCATGTCCGTGTCTCTCTCTGTCTTTCTCTGTCTATGTGTTTTTAAGTCTCCAGCTTAGTTCCTGGCTCGCATACGTCTTGTAGTGGCACGGGTGCTACGGGACCATTTAGCTTTTTACAGGGGTAGTCACCAATCTGATCACAGAAGATGGCCAGTTCAGGATGTGTATCCATGGCTCAGCCATTAAAGGCTAGGTTCACCATCAAAAGTATGAATATATTCTTTACCACAATGATATCTACTGTGCCACCAAATCCATTATGCCTCCTAGTGAAGGCAGTTGTTCTAGTCCCTTCTTCTTTGAAAGTAAATTAAACTTAGTCACCCCCAAAGAATCAAGTGCAGAAAGGGGAGAAAAAACATCATTTTATGATGAGAGAGGCTGGACAGCCACAGCACCCCTAGGCCCAGCTTAATATTGCAGTGAAACATTGCTTTGGAGGCACTTGGTCTCTGCCTTTCTCTCATCCCTTCTTGATTACTTCAGCAGTGTTTGAACCTGATTTACACACTGGTTTTAAGTGACTCAAATACACTGAGTTTATCCTACTTCACAAAAAACATGTCCCACTGTGGGGCCCACCAAAGCCGCCAAAGCCCCCTAACAGTCCCAAGGCCCTGTTAAATCAACCTCGTTCTAAACTCTCCTATGACCACAATCCCACCTGGCCCAGTGAACTAGGAATCACACATTGCTTCTCTCATGCCCAGTTCCTCAGCAATGCCTGTCTTTCCCCCATAGTCTTCCAGTCCTTGGCACTCAGAGGGATCTTTGAGTGATAACCAAGTATGTCTAATGCCTTTAGGAGCCAGTTCACTGAGCATGGATCTTTTCCACATGTTCTCAGGCCACACAGCATGTCCATATTACTTGGTTCATCTGTTTCCACAGCACTTAGACTGATGATCCCATTGTCATGTCCTACAGTGTCATGAACCAGGCTGTGAGAAGCTGTCGTTGCTTGTTTGAAAGTCTTCCAGTTTAAGCAATTTCATCCTCGATGATCCTCACCTTCTGTCCTGGGCCCTTAGGAAGGCACCCACCAGTCTGCACGTTGAGTGGCGGCTTCCCCCTGCCTCTAAAGGTTGGACCTGGGGAGAATCTGTTGTCACTTCTACTTTGCTCTCTCCTTCCTCACTGTCTGATTTGCCCCATGGTGTCCAAGTTTTTGGGTCCTAGGAATGGCTCTTTAGCATAGTTCTAAGTTGTCTCTTTTCCAGCCTCCTGTCGCCTGAAAGAAATAGCAAGCCAGCACCTCAACACCATCCTCCATCTTTTCCTCTTTGCTGTCAAATCAGAGGCCACTGTGTAGATGAGGCTTTCCCCACTGTCATTCTTCCTTATGCAGGGGAGAAGACAAAAGAGCCCCAGTTGTGAGTCTTACCACCTACAATGAAGCCACATGACTGACAACATAGACTGCTTATGATCCCACCCCTAATACTGCTTTCAGGGACTGAAACATATTCTGTAATCCATCAACAGCTTGAGGTCACATACTATAACAATACCATACCAATTAGAGAAGGGTGGCCACCTTGGGATTCCCAGAGACGTTCCGTTCTCAGATGGCTTGACCTCAACTTCATGACCCATCATCCACCACAGGAAGCATGCAACCACCACTATAGCAAGGAGGTACACCATCTCATGCCATATAGAGAAAGGTAATGTCAGGATTGTCCCTGCAAATGCTCCACCTTCACACAAGTGTCTCAGCACCTCTGTAATTAATGCTCAGTTCTGCTGGTCTCTGTTCAGGTCTCAGTTGTGCTGTGTGACTCTTCCTAGGGAGACATGTAGAAGAACCCATTCAACCCAGAGAGTACCCCAAAGAATGGGTTCTACTCTATTCTAGCTTAGAACACAAGTGAGTTTACTGATGTTTCTAGCAAGAGAGTAGGTACGTAGTTATAGGAGTAAGTGCACCTCAAAAGGCCTCTGAGCACTGAAAAGCCCACCCCAGCTTTGGTGACACACAGGAGAGCTGTGTCCCTGGAGCTCTGCTACAAGTTACAGGCAGTTTGTCCTATAGGAGAGTCTCTTCTCTGCCATTTTATTGGGTACGTTAGGGAAGGGCTGTGTAACTATTAACCTCATGAGATTTCTGTGTCTTCCTCCTCCCTCCAGGAGGGAGAGTTTTAACTAAGAAGTGATGGCTACTTTCCTAGTAAGGGTTGCTACTGTTACAATAAGACAGCATGATCAAAAAGCAAGTTGGGAAGGAAAGGGTTTATTTGACTTACACTTCCACATCATTGTCCATCAACTAGAAGGGAGTTAGGACAGAATTCAAGTAGTCTGGACACAAGAGCTGATGAAGAGGCCTGGGAAGGGCACTGCTTTCTGGCTTATTCATCATGGCTTACTCAACCTACTTTCTTATAGAACCCAGGACCACCATCATAGGAATGGCACCACCCACAATGAGCTCGCCCCCCCCCCAACAATCACTGATTAAGAAAATTCCCCACAGCTATATCTATGCAGGCATTTTCTCAATTGAGATCCCTCCTTTGTATCAAGTTGACATAAAACTAGCCAGGACAGCTACTCAGCAGGGATCCTATCCAAAACAGGATGTCTTCAGTGGTGACAGAGTGAGGTAATCCAAAGACCATAATCCTAGGGGACAAGATGCAGAGAACACCAGGGGAGGACCCAGACAGAGGCTGGAGGGAAACCAAGGGAAGCCTGGAGCCACCAGAAACCAGACAGACTTGAAAAGGAATGTAACATTATTGACACCTTGACACCTCACTTCTGGCCTCCAGGGCAGGGGAAGAATATAATTCTGTTGTTCCAGTCAGTGTTTGGTCATTTGTTTACACAAACCCCCAAGACATTTGTTTGTAACCCACAAACCATGGCCCACTCTAGGCCTTCTATCTGTACAGGTCTTAGTAGAATAGGCATGCCTTTGTATGAGCTGGCTTGTTTGTTTCCTGACCACCTGACTGCCCAAACTCCCGAAATAACCACACAGAAACTATATTATTTAAATCACTGCTTGGCCAATCACTTAAGTGTATTGCTAGCTAGCTCTTACATCTAGTATTAACCCATTTCCAGTATTTTATATTTTACCATGAGGTTCGTGGTTTACTGGCAAGGTTCCAGCATCTCTCTTCAGGGGGGCCACGTGATTTCTCCCTGACTCTGCCTCCTTTTCTTCCAGCATTCAGTTTTGTTTTCCCCACCTAGATCTACTCTACCCTATCACAGACCTAAGATGTTGTTGGGGTTTCTGTCCTGCCTGGTTTCTGTCCTCCCACCAGGCGTGGGACCTGTTCAGCGCCAAAGAAATCACACAGAGGTCTATATTAATAATAAACTGATTGGCCCATTAGCTCTTATAACTTATATTAGCCCATTTTCTTATCTATGTTAGCCACATGGCTTGGTATCTTTTTCAGCAGGGCAGGTCACATCTTCCTTCTTCTGTGTCTGGGCAGGACTGGGGAGGAATGGGCTTCCTCCTTCCCAGAATTCTCCTGTTCTCATTGACCCGCCTTTACTTCCTATCTGGTTGTTCCGCCTATACTTCCTGCCTGGCTATTGGCCAATCAGCATTTATTTCAAACATAATTGACAGAACACAGAATTGTCCCGCAACACTAAGACAGTTTCTTTATTAACCAATGGTATTCACAGCATACAGAGGGGAATCCCACATCACATGCCTCCCTACAGATGCTCATTCTCTAATGGGTGACAACTGAGTGAAGAGGACTGGGCCAACATGAGACACACATAGAACCATGTGTCTGGCAGCGCCTCCACCTGTGTCTGGGTGGTCAAGCTGTGTGCAGCTCCTCTGCTTGTGTCTGGGTGGTCAGGCTGTGTGCAGTTCCTCCACCTTGCAGGGAAACTCAAGCTTGGAGTAAAAAGGCAGCATTCCATCATAGTGTGAGACAGTCTGCCAGGATCCAAGTGGAGGTCCTGCCCCAAGCAGGGGTGGATACTGTGAGCTCACAGCCCAGGCACTATCTGCACAAGACAGCATCTGTAGTGCCTGGGTTGACCTCTGCCAAAAGAAGTCCGAGAACACCTACATTATAGCTCAACTTCATATCCCCTCATACCGATAACAGGAAGAACATGAGTTTCCATTTTGGAGGCTGCTTCCCAGGAAATTCTGTCAACAGTGGCACAAGTACATCAACTTGAAATGAAAACAAACAAGGTTTCCTTAGGGGAAATGGCACAAACAGGAATCAGGAAGTTACCATAAGCAACTTCACACCTGACCCTGGGCAGGGATATAAAAACCCCAGGCTCAGGAGGATCCATACCCACACACTTCTTTCTCTACCTGCTCCTCTGATCTACTCAATTCCCGATCCCAAACCAGAATCATGACCTGCTGTGGCTGTTCCGGAGGCTGTGGCTCCAGCTGTGGGGGCTGTGGCTCCAGCTGCTGCAAGCCTGTGTGCTGCTGTGTGCCTGTCTGTTCCTGCTCCAGCTGTGGAGGCTGTAAGGGCAGCTGTGGCTCCTGTGGGGGCTGCAAGGGGGGCTGTGGCTCCTGTGGGGGCTGC
>JAQHUG010000157.1:3713529-3724815 GCA_028555095.1 Dicrostonyx torquatus
TGGATTCATCACTCAGGTGTTGGGAGCATGTTTGAGGCTGTGTATGAATCTACTCCTTGCCGGGAGGGCACTGCCCTCTAGGTCAGTGGTTCTATTGAAATGAATCAGTCTAGTCAATTGGTTAATTTATTGTAATGGAGGCTGGAGAAATGGCTCAGTGGTTAAGAACACTGGCTGTTCTTCCAGAGGATCTGAGTTCAATTCCTAGCAACCACATGGCAGCTCACATGTCTGTAACTCTAGTTCCAGATCTGCCATCATCATACAGACATGCATACAGGCAAAACACTAATACATATAGAATAAAGATAAATAGTTTTGCCGGGCAGTGGTGGAGCACGACTTTAATCCCAGCACTCGGGAGGCAGAGGCAGGCATGGATCCCTGTGAGTTCGAGGCCAGCCTGGTGTACAGAGCGAGTTCCAGGACAGGCTCCAAAGCTACAGAGAAACCCTGTCTCAAAAGAAAACAAAAACAAAAACAAAAAAATTACTGTAATGAAGTCTCTGTCCAAGTCAATAGACAGGTTCAATAATTTGACCTATAATAATGAAAGCACTTGGTCTCACTGAGAAGGCACTTAAAGGACCTGAGTCATGTGCCACCTAGTGGAGGAGATGGGAAACGCATGCCTGCCCTGCAGACCTACTTAGCAGAAGCAGCTGAGGTACATGAGGCCCTGCTTGAGCCACTTTATTGGTGGGAATTGTAAAGAAAAACTATCTTATCTATCATAGATGATAGCAGTGAGATGCTTTGGGAAATGTACCCATTGCCTCCAGTATGTCTTTTGGGAAAAGCCTTTCTCCAGCATTTAAGATGAAGACCTGTCTTAGACGAAGGAAAAAAGCAAGGGAATGTCGGGTTCCATCAGGTCTGCTTCCTGTGTCATTCTGTGGGCTTACTCTGAAGGTCAAAGGAGCAATGGGGTTTGAGGAACCGGCCTGAGTGGCTCTGCAGCTTGAAGACGGGAGAGAGGAGTGACTTCTGATTCCAACCGCAGATGCTCTAGCTCTGTGACAGAGGGAATGAAACCAAACTGCTTCCCCTCTGGGACAGAGTCTTCCCTTGATGGAGGAGCAGTCTTCTGGGTTTGAACATTCTTCCTGGAGAAGCAAACAGAAAATTGCAAAACAAATAAAGAAAACTACTTAAGAGATGCACTCGTCACAGCCCGCGGTCCAGCACACTGGGGGATCGTAAATGTGCGATTCCATGAAGACTGCTTAAGTGTAGATTTCATCTTTGCTGACTTCCAGAGGAAACTGAGGCCCAGGGAGAAGTGTATAACAGCCTCTAGTTGAGAAGGACTGCCCCAGCTCTACACCCGCATTCCAGGGTTCACTCAGTTATGCACCTGCATGTACCCCTGTTGTCTCAGGTAGAGTTTCTGTTGCTGTGATAAAACACCATGACCAGGACAACTAATAAAAGAAAACATTAAATTAAGTTTACTGTTTCAGAAGCCTTCGAAGGCTTCTCTCTCCCAGTTTTTCACTCCCTGTGTGCAGCTTTCCTTGGCAGGTGTCTCATGGTTCCAGCACACAGAAGGTTTTGGGAGATCCAATGTAGTTCAGAATTCATATTCAGAGCATCACGTAATGATCTCTCAGGGCCCTCATGGGGACTCCTCTGCCTTATACCTAGCCTCAGGGGCTCTCCTCGACTCCAGGGTTAGAGTCTGTTCCCTTTATCCGTGTATCTTTCATTACTCAAAAGCCGGAGCCACATGAACAACACTGCTGTGCTCAGCCACCTGCTACGAGATTACCTTGGCCCTTTGAACACTTCTGTGGAAGAACAAGGTTTGTAGTTTCTTTCTAGGAACAGACAATTCCTCAGGCCTTTTCTCCTCACAAGTGGGAAGTTTACTGGGTGCGGCTTCCCCTGAGGGCACCGCTCTCTAACACAGGGATTTAGGCCTCTATCTCAGCACAAGCCTTGGCTCCAACATTAAATTTCTCTGGTGCTCATTTTTCTCTTCAAACTACATTTGTATTTTCACTGTAGACCTGCATAAGTCTGATTATTAATGACCATTCCACAAAGTCAATATTAGGTTGCTTTGAAATCTCCTCCAACAAAGAAATTAGTTTGTCCTTTGCTTTTCAGTTCATCCTCAGGCAAATTTTTAGGACAAGGGTTGAAGCTAAACACGTTTGTTTTCTGTTAAAATGCCACAAGAATGGGCTCCAGCCCAATTGCTAATACTCTTTCCCTCTGAGAAACCTCAGGTTGAGCCTCCATAGTGTACTTGGCTCACAGTGCTACTATCTTCCAAGCTCCTACTAGGATGGTCCATTTAGCTCTGCTTACAGCATCTTTCTAGTTCCAAAGTCTTCCACAGTCCTCAAAAAAAATCACATAGGGCTGTTACAGAAATAACCCACTTCCTCCTACCAATTTCAGAGTTTATATTGCTGTGATAAAACATCATGATCAAAGTAACTCATAAAAGATGGCATTTAATTGGGGCTCACAGTTTCACAGGATGACAATGATGACAGAGTTAAGGCGTGGTGGCAGGTGGCTAGTGCTGCAGCTGACAGCTCACATCTTGACCCACATGCAAGGAGGAGAGAGAAAGAGAGAGAGAGAGAGAGCTTACAGTGGGTATGAGTCTTTTAAACCTCAAAGCCCACTCCCAGTGACATGCCTCCTTCAAGGCTTCCTAATTCTTTCATACAGTTCCACCAATTAGGGACCACATATTCAAACAGAATCTGTGGGGGGCATTCTCATTCAAACCCCCACACCTGTGTTGACTTGGTTATGCACCTAAACTCCTGGGCTGATGCACCTAGACACCTGGGTTATGGATTGGTACCTGGGAGTACTTCATTAAGTGAGCCTGTCCTTTTCCACTTGCATCCTCGAATTGCTTTTGTTATTTCCCTTAAAACCTAATGTCTGCATAGCCATCTGTTTCACTTCTTTGATTTTCATCTATATCTTAGGAAGCTGATAACATGATACCAACAAGAAGAAGTATTGGATGCTCAATGATTTGAGGTCGTCTCCAGAAAGATGCTTAAAGGTTCAGAGCTTACCAGGCCCACTCTATCTGCTTTTGCCACTAATCCTCACTGTAAAAACCAAATACATTTTTGTCTTTCTGGTTAATTTTTCAACCTGCTCTCCTGGGGTGGCCCCACAGCTCCAGTTGTAACATGCCACTTCAGGAGCTGTGCTGTCTGGACATTTCCTCTGCCTAATTAATTCATTGCTTGTGAACTGGCCCTCACTCAAGTTCTCCAGACATAGTATAGGCATGTTCTAGCCAAACTACCAGAATATAACACAAGTGATCTCTAGTTCACTTCTCGGCGAAGCTCTTGTTCCCCCTTGAAATCTCAAGAGCACTGTCTTCCTGCCCACATCTCTGTGTACATTCTGATCTTCCAAACTCCCACCAGAGCTTCCCCCTGTTCTCTTCTCATCTCACTTTGGAGTTTCTCTGTATCTCCAAAATCTTCCACACTTCCGCAAACCAGTCCCAACGACCTGTGAATCACACGGCAAGGCCTATCAGAGCAACCAGCCCATTTCTGTTCCCACTTTTCACACAGTTCTGACCTGTCAGGAGCACCCTGCAGGAGGAAGGATTTATTCTGCTGAAGGTTTCAGAGAGATTTCAATCCATCATGTAGAAGAAGGCCTGGTGGAGGGACTCTGTCTGTGGCAGTGGAAGCATGTGGGGACTAAGTAGCAGAGAGGGTGCTGGGGCCAGTGGTGGGAGCTACCGTCTTCAGAAAGCTACCTCCACCAGCAAGGCCCTTCCTCCTACACAGCTCAAAACATTACCACCAGCTGAAAAACAAGTAGAAGGACAAAAGAACAGTGGGGAGACATCAACCCCTAAGAGTTGGCGGTTTAAGTTCAAGGCTAAGTAGGAGGGAGAGAAAGATAAGGCTGAGGGGCCTGAGGGATGGCCCAGCCAGTAAAGACACCTACCAACAAGCCTGATGACCTGGATTTTATCCCTGGTGAAAGGTGAGAATCAATTACTTGCCACAGGTTGTCCTTTGACTTCTGCACATCTGCCATGGCACAGGCAGCATATACACACTGAATTTAAACATAATAAAACTCTTTTTAAAAATAAATATAAGGGTTTGAGTGAAGCTGAATTAAAAAGCAATTTGACAGAAAAACTTCAAGACAGTAATACCTGGACTGTGATAAGGTGATGCTACTCCTTCCTGTCCTTCAAGGTTCAGAAGACTCAAGCCAGGTCACATGAGGACTGTAAACATCCCAGGACACTGGCAAGGAAGCCATTAGGGTTTACAGCTGCTGTCACTTTTGCCTCTGCCCTCAGTATTGCAAAGGTATCATGGCCTATGAACCTTGGCAAGAAGCAATCTTCTTGCCCTAGCATACTTCTGGGCAGATATCATGTTATGTTATTCACAGACACAGAGGTTCCAGCCCAGGCTCTAACTCCATCAGTCATCTACACAGAGTCATGCTGGTGCCTGAAACACAGACACAAATACACCATGTGCTGGATGTCCTCTATGGCAACACCATCTGTAACTGCCTCTTGCCATGATTTCTGTTCTAGTTCCATTGCTATTGCCATGATAAAACACACTAAACAAAAGGCACATGGGAGAGGAAAGGGCTCATTGGTCTTATAATTCCAGGTTACAGTCCATCACTGAGAAGAAGTCAAGGCAGGAACTCAAACAGCTCACCACCAGTTGAGAGAAGAAAGGAACAAATGCACCCATGCTCCCTACTGGCTTGCTTGCTACTTTTCTTCACTCTTAAACAGTTCAGGGACCACCGTAGTGAATGGTGCCACCCGCAGTAAGCTGAGTCTTCCTAAGTCAGTTAACAATCAAGACAATTCCCTACAGACAAATATGCCCACGAGCCAACCTGATCTAGCAATTCTTCATGAAGACTATCCTGCTGTGTGATACTAACCAGCACACCCATCCTGGCTTGGTGCCCATGAGAGTGTTCATGGCTGTTGGACACCTACTGGACTGCAGGGAAGGCTAGCAGTACTCTAGTTTCTGGACTTTAAAAGAGATTTCTCCTCCACCCCTTCCTTCATGTGACTGGTATTAGTCCCTTCTGATCGTCCCTTTGTGCCTATCATCCACAGCACTCTGTGACACCACCATCTGGCTTGGTTCCTGCTTTCATGCACTTTATGAAGTATTTCTCCTGCCTGGTGGGGTCCAAAACCCCTGATTTCTATCAGCAGTCGAGACTGTCCCTGCATCCTCTTTTCTCTCTGGCACAGACATCCTTGTCCATGTCATAGGTCCCCATCATCTAACTCTGAATGGCCCTCTGTCTTCCCATGGTTGACACTGGTTGCTACAGATTATTTCCTGAGTTTCACCTATGGCTGCTTTGTCTTGTTACCACTGTCCTTGTGGTGCACACAGAGAGTGACTAGCATGACTCTAAGAATGGTCCCTCCAGTGTGACACCCAGCACTTCTTGTTCTCTTTCACTGGCTTTGTGTTTCTTCTTCAGTTCCTGCTCACAGTGTTCGCATGGTTTCTGCTCACACAGGGAGAATGCCCCTCTTGTACTGCCATGTCAGTCACTTTGTTGTTAATGTATTCGCTCCCATTGTCACCAACGACAGGTTAAGCACTAGGATAGTATGCCCCAGCCGGCCTGCATGCGACTAAAAAGAGCAATGTATCTGTCCCCTAAGACGGTTAACAGCAGCATGGAGCAGCTGCCAGAGCCTGCAGAGAGCTGATCACAGTGAACACACTTGGAAAACTGGCCTCTGGAGGAGGAGGGTCAGTCTGTGGGAATGCCAGTCACACACAGTAATTCACACGTGTCCTTCTGATTGTGGGAGACACTAAGTCCTTTATATTCTCACTTTCTTCGTGCCACTATGATTTTACTAATGGGGAGCTGGAGAGATGGCTCAGTGGTTAAGAGTGTGTGGTGTTCTTGCAGAGGACACGTTAAGTCCCCAGTACCCGCACTGGGTGGCTCACAAATGCTTGCAATCTGGCTCCGAGGGAATCTGATGCCCTCCTCTGCTCTCTAGGGTCACTGGGTGCTGGGAACTAGACTTAGGTCTTCTATAAGAGCAGTGCATGTTCTTAGCTGCTGAGCCATCTCTTGATCCCAATGTATTAATATTCTTAACTATCTTATTAATCATATAAATTATCTAAATAGATTATTTAATGTGGTATTGTGTACTTGATAATATTTATTAATATAAATTATAATAATACATATAATTATTTATTAATATTAATATAATAATAAAATATATTTTCTTAACAGTAATATATTATTGCAAATGCATTAATATATTTTTACTTACATGTTAATATATTAACATATTGGTTTTTAGATAATGTATTAATGTGTAGTATATTGGTAGTTATACTATTACTATTCTCTCTTTTTTGAGACAGGGTTTCTCTGTGTTGCATCTCTGGCTGTCCTAAAACTTGCTCTGTAGACCAGGTTGGCCTCAAACTCACAGGGATCTGCCTGCCTCTGCCTCCCAAGTGCTGGGATTAAAGATGTGTGCCATCTACCACCAACTCTTATTTTATATCCTTACATCATTGCATAATCATTATATCATTCTTGTTAAAATCACATTGTCACTTTATCATATTCTAATTAATAATCATCAGCATCATTCATATTTTTTATTATTACTACTAATCATTACTATCTGGAAGCTAGCTCTGGCAGCACATCCTTGAGCTGCTCTGCCCTCTGCTGGCAGTTCCCAGGGCTACAGGACTCTGCCCAATCCTCAGGGTCTCCTGTTGTTGAGGTTGAAGGTTCATTCTAAGACCAGTTCCTGCTTCTCTCAGGAGTTTCATAAGTAGGAAACATGTCTTCAGTGAGGAAACATCACTTGCCACACAGTTCGAAGTCACAGGGTAGAGTAGTAAGTCTGGAAGAGCCCTGGCTTCCCTGGGTTTTCATAGCCATTGCTGCCCCCCAGTACAACAGAGTGAGCCATATGGGCAGGACCTGGTTTAGGGGACAGTGTCCTAGACAGCCAGACTAGGGAGCTTTCTGTACGAGAAATGGAGACCTGCCCTAACCAACTGAATGACAGCCTAGCGGAGTCCTTAGGCAAGTCTCCAGCTCTGAGCAGACGGCCCCATCTGTTCTGTTCCTTTTTTGTGCTCCTGTTCTTACAGGGAGTCTCATACAATTTGAATGCAATTACTTGCTTCCATTAGTGAGTTAATAAATCCCTAAAGAGTTCCTGGCAATTATAGTGGTGCCTAGGCTCTTATACCATATCTGAGCTTAAAGAACATTCTGGTTCTACAAACAGTCTATGGAGAGGGTGGGACAACCTAGCAGCTGCAGAGCTACACAGAGCATCTGATCCTATGGTGGCAGGACCTGGTCACAGCTTCTTCTGTGGACCATGGCTTCCTCTGTTGACCGTTAGAAACTCCATAGACATTTGCAGAACACCAAAGATATGACTGTTCACAAGGCAGACACTCTGTGAGTTGCTCTAGGACACTTTA
This sequence comes from Dicrostonyx torquatus, assembly GCA_028555095.1. Lineage (NCBI taxonomy): Eukaryota > Metazoa > Chordata > Mammalia > Rodentia > Cricetidae > Dicrostonyx > Dicrostonyx torquatus. The sequence goes on from JAQHUG010000157.1 coordinate 3,721,038, forward strand.
CTGGGGAGGTGCAGGAGAATGGATTTGGACTCTTTACAGAAGGCTATGACCAACCATCCTCAGCTGAAAATTCAACATCTAACCTCTTACTTGGGGTACCATGGCCTTGACATTCTTCAGCAGAGGTAAGGAGGGTGCTACATCCAATATCCAGGTCACCAGGGCTCTGGAAACCATTGTGAGCTACCAGTTATGATGAACCCAAATAGCCCACCTTGGAACCAAAACTGCCAGGAAAACCTCAGGGTGCCCAAGAAGAAAACTCTCATGGGTCCAAGTGTCAAGCTCTCCAGCCACCTTGAATGCTGTCATTGAACTTTGGTTCCTTGAAGACACTAAACGGATGAAGCTTTTGGAGAAGTGGAGTGAACTGGAGAGAGTGTCTCATAATCAAAGGAGGGCCCTGAGTGAGGTGACACAGCAGGTCACTGCGATGGGCACAACGGTTCAGAGCTCATAGGCTGCAGTAAGAGCCTTCAACACCAAAATGAACTCCCTCCTTCCAACCTGAGCATCACCAACTTAGTGAGGACAGAAGAACAGCCTGCAGTCATGAGCCGAGGGCCAATGGCTTCAAAATGTGGCTCCCATCAGGTATGGGCTCGAATCAAACATCAGAAAAATGAAAATCAAAAGAAGGCTGAGGCAGGAAGGTTACTAGGAGTTCAGAGCCATGTTGAGCTACAGAATGTGTTCTAGGTCAGTCACAGTTACATTGTAAGACCCTGTCTCAAAAAACATAATAAGGAAAAAAATCAGGAGCTGGAAAGATGACTCAGGCAGTAAAGTGCTGCACAGGCATGAGGACCTGAGTGACATGCATCTGTGACCTCGAAGCTGGAGAAGCAGAAACGAGATCTTACAGCTTTCTGGCCAGCCAGACTGGCCTAATCGGTGAGCTTCACCTGTCTCAACAAGGTGGAGGGTGATTGAGAAAACACCTAAAACTAGCTTCTGTCCTCCACGTGCGCGCGCGTGCGCGCGCACACACACACACACACACACACACACACACACACACACACACACAGAGAGAGAGAGAGAGAGAGAGAGATCAAAACACATCCAGTCCTGCCTAACCGTGTTGGCAAGAAGGTAGGGACAGGAAACTGGGTCACTGCTGGCAGAAATTTGAGACAGTACCCAGAAGACAAGCAATAAAACTCCCATATGAAGTTAACAACTCCACTCCTGAAATCCTCCCTGCGCATGACAGTTTATGACCGTGTTAGCACCATTCACAATGGCTGAGAAGTGGAATCAGCCTTAAAGTCTATCAGACACAAATAAAGAAAATGCCATCTACACATACAGCAAACTAAATTTCCACCATGAAAACTGGATGTCCTGTCACACATGTGACACTGGGAATGAGCCTGGAGGGTACCATGCTGAATGGAGCAGCCTGTATCTCAAAGGTTTAGTGGTTGGAACACACCCGTTTATACCTCCAGAACAGACTGCCTAAGGGGAGTAAACTACACAGAGAGAATAACATCGCCATCCTGAAGGCTAGGAAACCCCAGATGGAGCAGCTGGCATTCCATAACTGGGTCTGGTGACAAGCACATACAGTCTCGAGTATTCAGGAAACAAAAGAGGATCTTTTGGGCCCAGGAAGTGGAGGTAAGTCAGAGCAATAGCAATACTGTGAGACCCTGTTGAAAGAGAGAGAGACTCTGCACGCTTCAGGTAAGATACACCCACTGATGCAACAGGGGCACGAATGCTCTACAGTAACCAACGGCTGTCTGATTAGATTAGAGAACTGCCTCACGGGAGAGAGTTCGTACTTGCTGCTGTAAACCTCGCTAGAAGTCTGTAGCTGGGAAGATCACAGGCCCAAGCAGGGGGACCTATTACTGTTGTTTTGCTAAATGAATATATTGTGAAACTGTCTGCTGAATATTTATGTTCATACACATAGAATAGTGATGCTCTCAAGCCTGGCCAGAGAAGTTTCTTTTTTCAGTGGGCAATGGCTAATGCAGAAACTCTTAGCTGGTCAAAGTGTTGAAATTAAATGGCTGTTAAGTCATCAGCCTTAAAAGGGAAATCTATATCAAATCTCGTTCTGCCAAGACTCAGGGAACATCACAGAAGAGGGGAACAGAAATCACCTCAGAGCAGGAGGATGGAAAAGACAGCTGTGGAACTGTCTTCTGGACACAGGGATGCTGTATGCATGAACTCACAGCAGTTATGGTTGCCTGGACAAGATACACACAATGTTGACTCTGAGAACATTGCAGCATGAGTAAGGGAGGGACATACAAGGTTCCATGCCTCGCTGTGATGCCACTGGCAGTAAAAGCTGCTGGGAAAGTGACTTTTCCTCAGTGATAAAGCCTCTGGTAAGCTGCCCATGGCTCAATAAATAGATTCATACCCATGTTCATGCAAGGAAGCCTATTTAAATGCAATAGATTATTCAAAATAAGTAGATAAGGGCCTGAGATGGCTCAGGGAGTAAAGGCATTTGCTACCAACCAAGGGGAGAGAGAGAGAGAGAAAGAGAGAGAGAGAAAATGGATTCCAGAGGAAAGGGGAGGGAGCAAAAGCAATATATACATGGATGAAAGTGTCGACAAATAATTAAAACTTTTTTTTTAAAAAAAAAAAGCCACCCATACCTGGAGCGGCCCATTTGGCTGTATCTTCACATGATAGGCAGAAAACCATACCACCATACCTGCTATCCCTTAACAGCAACAGGGATCCACTCGTGAGAGTGGAGACACCATTGGGGGAAACCTCAGCACTACTACGCTGGAGTAGTACCCAGCACCTGAGTTAGGAGGCCCTCTGCCCTACAGAACCAAGCTGAGCTGAGATTCAGATTCTGACTGGCAGTAGCCTCCGATGAGTGGGCACTGAGTGGAGAAGGGAGGAAATTGCCAGAGACTGAGTGGTCAAACAGATGTGGCAGGGAAAGGGATCCCATTGTAGGTGTGAGAGCAGGGTGAGTTTGCACTCACAGGAGAAGAGTGGAGAGCCCACCCTAAGAGGCTGATATAGGCGTGAAGAAAATGAGGTAGAACAGGCCTGGGAATGTCTATGTAATTTGTGAATGGCATGCTTACAGAGAGCAACCAAATGCTCTCTGTAGGAACAGGGTGGTGACTCATTTACTCTCCTCTTTGTTGTTTCTAATAAGACACCATGGGTGACTTGAAAATTAGAACATAAAATAAACGACATCAGGGAATATTAAACAATGAAAGTATGTACATGTGACCAAGATGGTGTTCTTATGGGCCACATGGTCAGCAGAGATAGCAGATGATCATTGCACTGGTCTCTTGGGACATCTCTAACTACCTGGATCTCAGGCACCAATAAGGTGGGGACAAACAAACAAAAACCAGGAACAGCATTGTAAAAAACAAAGAGAGGGATGCTCAGCTGAACTATCAGGAAGTCAATGAAGGCAGAAAACATGAGGATCTGGAAGACCCACAGAAAGTCACAAGGAAGTGACTGCAGGCAGACTTGCACCTGACCCTGGACAGGGACATAAAAGTCCCAGGCTCAGGAGGCTCCACATCTGCACACTTCCCTCTCTACCTGCTCCTCTGACCTCCATCCTCAACCCAACACCAGAACCATGAGCTGCTGTGGCTGTTCTGGAGGCTGTGGCTCCAGCTGTGGGGGCTGTGGCTCCTGCTGCTGCAAACCTGTGTGCTGCTGCGTGCCTGCCTGTTCCTGCTCCAGCTGTGGGGGCTGCAAGGGAGGCTGTGGCTCCTGTGGGGGCTGCAAGGGTGGCTGTGGTTCCTGT
>JAQHUG010000157.1:3755717-3870204 GCA_028555095.1 Dicrostonyx torquatus
CACACACACACACACACACACACACACACACACACACACACACCAGGATACTGACAGCCTATCTATCAGCCCCCACACCTGCAAACCCCAAGCTCTTTCAGGTCTGCTGTTGTCTCCTCAGGAACCTACATGTCCCACTTGCCACTTGGACCTGTTCAGGTCTCAGCCTGAGTTGCTCCTCCTTCCCAGATCCCCGTCTCCCCATTCTTTGGGCTCAAAGTGGGAAGAAAGCCAGCACATCAGCCATGCCCACACCAACACTGACCTGAGCAAGCGCAGTGGAGTTGGCCAACTTCAGCTTCAAGGGTTATCTCCAGCAGTCTGAGACTTCTATTCAGAGCCCAGCCTGAGGCAGGGAGAGGAAGATCTGAACTCAGTGCCAACCCCAAGCATCCCTGGGGCTCCTTATGCCTCCTTCCTGGCAACACTCCCAAGTTGTTTGTTTATTTTGTACTATTTCTGAGCCAGAGACACCTCTTCCCTCCAACCTGTATTAATCCCAGGCTAGACTCCCAGACTCCCCTTGGGCTACACAGGGAGATTTCTGCAAACTGCTTTTAAATACCCTTGGTGAGCCAAACCAAGCAGGATACAACAGGGGATAGGAGAAGGTCCCTGCAGAGTCTTGCCCAGCACCCACTGTTGTTTTGTAGTATTCTTCACCCAACCCACACTAGCATAAGAGTGTTCCTTTGTGTCTGCTTCCCTTTCTGGGACCTTTCATGCAAGCAGCCTTCTCCCAAGCTCTTTCTTTCACTTAGTGAGAGACTATTCCAAGAGGAAGTTCAGAAACACCCCCGCTCCCCCAACAGGGCATTCATGTTATCTAGTCACCTTACTATTTATCCAGCAGCCAAGCTAGGGACACTTTTTTGAAATGTCTGAGGTGGCCTGGCATCGTGGTAGAAGCTTGTAATCTCAGCACTGGGAAGATGCAATATAGAATAGAATTTAGGGCCAACTAAGGTTGTATAATGAGATCATGGGGAGAGGGGAAACCAAGGACACAAATGGTTCCTGCTTGCAGGTGGACCAGGGTGGCCCAAGACTCCCCTTTCTCTCAGATCTGCCTGACCCCTGTGTATTTCTGCCCTAGTTGTAATTACCCATGTTTTGTTCTGAGTGCTCACGTGGTTGTGCTCGCACAGTGGGATGAGGTCGACAGTCCCCAGTGGGCAGGGTCTCGAGATGTCGGGGTGGTAGCAGAGGATTTTTTCCTGCTGGGTTTTCACAGGAAGCGTCAAAGACTGAATGTCATAGGTAGGGGGCAGCGCCGCCAGGGGAGCATCGGTGGGTCTGGAGCACCGCCCCCAACCCCCACCCCCGTGTTCTCGGGATGAGTGACCTGAGGCAGACCACATCGCCTCGGAGCTTTTCCCGCAAGGTGGAGAGCTGGACTCCCACCTCCAGGGGTCGTGGAGAGGACAAACGTGGACGCCGCAGGTAGGGCGCTTTGCGGACGCGGCTCTCCCTGAGCGCGTGCCCGGGCCGCACCGGGGCTAGGGAGGCTCATTCTTGGAGAGCGTCCCCGCGTGAACAATGGCTAGGGGAAGGAAAGAAACCAACGACAGCTCCAGTCTAAGCGGTCCGGGAGAGGAAGACCCTCGCACACAGGGACAGTAGGCACAGATCAGAGTGGCGCAAGGCTGAGGGTTCTTGGAGCCACCAGGAGCCCTGGACTGGGAAGGCTTCCTGGAGGTGGGGAGCCGCGGCATGCGTGGCCCCTTTAAGAACCGGTGCCCGAGGAGCGCAGGGTGCAGGGGACCGAGGGAGGTGGCAGAAAGACCCACGGCTGCCGCCTGGGCTCCGCACCCAGCGCCCGCTCCGCTGACGTCACCTGCCCCCGAGCGGCCCACTTTGATTGGCTGCAGGTGACGTCAGGGGCTTTTTCGCTCGGCATGACCTCATCCCCGCCGGCAGCCCCGCCCTCCGCCCCGGGCCTGTCACTCGCGGCTCCCGCGGTGGCCCAGCCGGCTCCGCGGACCCCCGCCCCACCCGGACGCCGGACGCGGGACGCCGGACGCTGAGCCCGGCCGGAGCCGCCAACCGCGCCCGCCGAGCCGCGGGCTGGGATGCGCGCCGTGAGCGCGCGTGCCCGACCGCAGTGCGCGCGCTCCGTTCCGAGCGAGCGCTCCCCGCGGTGGCGGCGACGACGACGGCGGCGGCGGCGACGCGCCCCGCGCGCCTCTCTGGCCCTTGCCCCGGCTGCGCGGGCCCCCGACGGGCCCATGGGTGGCGTGACAGAACGGGTGCCCTGAGCGCGGCACCGACGTCGGGGGCACCCCCACGACAAGCGAGAGCCAGGTGAGCCGGGCGCGGGCACCGGTTCGGTTCGGAGCTGGGTACGGGCCCGGGGCGTGCGGGAGGTTTCAGCGGATGAGCGCCCTGCAGGAGGCTCTTTGGAGCATCGAAGAATGGATAGATGGCTCTGTCCCACTCATGGCGCGCGCTTCGAATCCGCGTTCGTACTGAGCCATCTTTCTCCGCGCATTCCCTCTTATCTGAAGAGACATACATTAGAGACCTAGGGATTCGTGGGGGAGGGCTGAGATCCAGCACAGATCGCTGAGAGTCTATGCAAGGCGCCCCCGCTGGCGGCCAGAATTGGAGAAGGTCGTCCGCGGCTGCAGCCGGCGGCCGGCGAGATGCGAAACCTCCGACGCCAGAAGGTCGACTCCGGCCTGTGGTAGGCTCCGTGTCTGGAGGGGAGACCCTAGGATCTCCCTCTCCGGCTCTCTGATAACTGTCAGGTCATCCCCACTTCGGGATGCTCCATTGGCCTCTGAGGATAAAGAACATCCTTACCCGACGCAGAGGCAGCAGGCGCAATGCTGGGGGAGGGGAGGGGTCGTACAGCCGCCTCCTGCAGTCTGTCTCCCTGACCTATCTGCCTACTTTGGGAGGGAGCGGCCAGTCAGCCGCCACGGTACCTGTGGGCCAATCCTTGCAGGTGGAGAGGTAAAGACAGGCCCAGATTCCACTAAATCCAACCTCTTGGGTAAATTTGCTTTGACTCCTTGTTGACAGGGTGTGCTGCGTTCTGCAGCAGAGAGATGGGGACCCTGGTGATGCAGTGATGGGGGTGGGGGATCAGTGTGGCATCTGCAATGCTCTGTTGTGCAGCTTGCGGTGGGGGTGGGGTGCTTCAGACCAGGGGCACAGCTTCTTTCGCTGTGGTAGTGGATTCAGATTGGAAATTCCATGACCTGTAGACCCACCCTCACACTTGCCCCCCAGGGTAGCTGGGTGGGTGAGTGTAGCCTAGGATGCCAGGTTCTGCTCAAGGAGGTCAGAGTCCCAGTGCATCTACTCCTTGGTTAACAAGCACCTGCTACAGACGAGCAGTTCACGTGACCAGGAGCTGTAGGTTCATCTTTGTATCTGACTGCTGCATTCAGCTTAGGGACCTCAGGAGAGTTGCTGGGCAGGTTCTCTTTTCCTCTTGCCCTGTGCCCTTGGGGAGACTTGAGGCTGCCTCCAGGGACTGAATATAGATGCAGAAAGATGCTTCAAGGCAATGTGTCTAGGGCTCCTGGCAGCATCTCTCTTCTTGGGCTGATGCTGATGTCCCAGCCCAGTAGTTTCAAATGGACAGGTGTTTCGGTGGGGGAACATCTGTGGATTTGAAGTGACTCAGATATGCAGCTCACAGAGAAAACAGGGGCAGAAGTTGAGCCCACAGCAGAAGTAATAGCTATGCTGTGGTCCTAACAACCATTGTGAGCCAAAAAACTCTGACTGGACCTCTCAGGACCACAGCTCTCTCAGGCTCTGTCTCTTCTTGGCCTGACCATTTGCTTGAGACAATGTTTCTGTGCCCTGGTGCTGGGGAGTCTGGCTAGAGGAGCCGTGGGCTCAATTGCCATGTAGGAGCATTTGACCACCCCCCTCCCCGAGATGGTCTCTGCCAGGCTCCAGAAGTGCTCTGTGTGACAGTGAGCTGGCATCTTAGTATCTTGGGCCCCTAATTGCTAACTCTTTTCCTGAGAGCTGCCTGACTGTGGGCAAGGATGCTCAGGCTAGACCACTGTGGGAAGGACCCAGTCTTACTAAGGCTGATGGTCCTGGCAACCATCTCTAGAAGGAGGGAATTCCTTGTTACCAGGCACTGAGAAAGAAGTAGCTTGGTGAGAATGCCACTCAGGACTTGGGTTTTGGTTGGTCACATAAGGACTCAGGAACTGGAACATGCTGTGTGCAAACCCCAATGTGAATGACTGGCACTTGGTATATGGGCACCAGGAGCTTTGGTATACAGAAGACAAGGATGCATGTGCAACTGTATACTTCAGTCTTGCTCTCCAGGAGACTGTAATGCAGTGTGTATGTGCAGATAGACACATTGACACATGCATAATTGCACTCAGGGACAAGATGGATTGTCAATAAGGCATGCATCTGCCAGTGTGCAAAGGGATGTGCCCAAGGAACAGTGCCATAAGGGCTGGCCTGCAGCAATGGGGGCTGTCTGAGACTTCCCTGAGGGGCGTGGTCATTGGTTAAGCATGCCTGGGAGAGGCTTTCTCCTCCTGACTTTGGACTTAGGAATGCTTGCCTCCTGGCTCAAAATCCTTTGAAGGTCTACAACCTCTGCATAGAGGGTCCTTGACCACCCTCAACCCCATTCAAGGCTCTGGAAGAACAGACCGATAGCTGTTCTCCCTGGGAAGGACTGGGCAGGGAGTGATTGAGAGCATATGCTTTGCTTGGATTTTGCCTGGTCTCTCTGTGCCCTGCTGACCTCAGAATTGACCCTGCATCTCTATTTCTAGCCCCAGTAAATTCTAGGCCTGATACCCAACACTGAGGAAGCCAAGGGTGAGGGTACAAAGAGATGCCATCAGGATGTGCTACTGAAGACCGGCACCTGTGTGAGGGGGTTCATCCAAATCTTTGCAGTGCAGTATAATGATGGCCTCAGAGGAACAGGGAGCTAGTTAGCTGCAGTGTGGGGCTGGGTCCTGGGAATTAGAGACAAGTAGGACAGGGTTGAAATAAGGGGCTTTGTTGCTGTCTTTAAGTGATAGATCGGGGCTACTGGGCACCTGCCATGGAGGAGTGGGAGCATAGAAGAGGGAGACCTGCCTGATCTGCGGAGCAGCCTGCTTAGTGGCTGCTGCAGTAGGAGCAGCCGTTGCCTGGCACCTCTGCTGTTGCCATGGTAACATCGGAGGTGCTAACTTGCTAATGAGTCCCCCTCCGCTGCAAATAACAATACTGTAATGGTTAATGGGGCTCAGCTCTGGTTCTCAGGATTCCCTGGGAGGCAGAGGAAAGGACAGGTAACAGGCCTAAACAAAGCTGCCCCCCCCAGTCCCACCTGCCACCAACCAGCTCTCCCCTGTTCTTCCCTCTCAGGCTTTCAGGTTTCCCTTCCCTGCCATCCTCAGCCACAGCTCCTTGGAGGTACTGTGATGAGGGTCTTCAGAGGGTGCACCCCCAGCACAGCTTCCCTCAGGGTAGTTCGAGGGCTGCTGCAGAGGGTGGGGCTGCATTTTCTAGCTCCCTGGACTAGTTGCTCTCTGCTTCTCTTGATGCATTTAACCCTTCCCACTCACCTGGGAGGAGGCGGAAACTGCTGGGGGGCGGGCAGAGCCAAGGAAATAGCAAAGGCGCTCTGTACCCCAGCATCTTGCACTATGGTCCTCTCAAAGACCTGGGTTTTTAGACTTATTGTCCAGCCCTGCTAGTGGGAGGGCTTGCTCCTTCCTCTGACCCGGGTCCTGTTGTTCCCTCATGCAAGATTCTGGTTAGAACTCAAGGAAATGTCCCCAAACAGCTAAAATAGGCATTAAATCAGACTGCTTTTTATCAGACAGAGGACCATTTACACAAGTAGTTTATTTTCTGTTGAGCTTCCTTTGTGTGACTGGTCCAGGCCTGGCTCCCCAATGAAGGCTTGCAGAGAGGCCTGGGACACACATAGATATCAGGGATCAGTACCCCAAAGCCCCTACTGACTGTGTACTGCCCAGGTCCTGGAAGTTGTGCCCTTGCACCAGTGTGGCAGCTCCGTGTAGGCTTTCCACAGGGCCCCAGGAAAGCCAGAGGACACTTCACCCCAGAATCCCTGGCTGCAGGGGAGGAAGGATTGGGAATGGGCCATGCCAGGCGAGGGCTCAAGGGAGTGTCTAAAGAGCTATGTTCTTTCCTACCCCACTACATTTGTGAGGCTAGGTGGGGGTGGGGTAGTATTTCACCTTCCACTGCCTCAAGCCTCAATTTCCCATTTTAAGGCAAACTCATTGTCCTGACACTGCATGTGTGGTGGAGGCTGCAGGGGAGACAGCACTTGACAGATGAGGGTCATCAAGTCTGCTTGACAGGGCTTCTAGGTCCCTTGATGCTATTTATCTCCAGTTCCTTCACACATTCCCCAGCCCAAGAACCTCTAGGGCCATACAGGAGGTCCAGCAGTTCCAAGCATCCTATATACCCAACCTTCATCTTAGAGCTGACAGCCCCCATCCCTTTGTGCAATGGGTGGAGTGCGCCTCAGCACACAGCAGTAGTGATGAAACAGAAGCTCCCAAGCACCTGGCCTTTAGCCTTCGGGAGCCCGTGAATGGGGTGTATGTGTGGGGAGGTGATCCTGCCCTCCTATATACCAGCATCCAGATGATGATCTTAAAGAACCTTTCCTGGAGATGGATTCTAGGAATTGGCCATGCAGCACTGTGTCAAGAAAGTTGGGTGAGATAGGAGAATCCACAGCTGGAAAAAGAGCAGAGAGACAAGCTTTGTACCCTAGGGTCCTGAGAAGAAGAAAATACAGCAGGACAGAGGTTCTAGAAGGCACAAGTATAGCTGCACAACACTGCCCATAAGAATCTTCCTTTGGAATTCTTATTTGTCCTCAGCCTTACACCAGAAGTAGGGGGTAGTCAGGGTCTCACCTTACTGTACTCACCCTACTGGGTAAGGTGTTGATTCATCCAGCCATCCAGAAGGAAGGGCCCAAAGAGAGAAGCCAAACAGAGAAGCTGCCTGGGAGTCAGCTGTAGCTACTCAGATCCCGCCATCTGCTGACCATTCACCTTTCCCTCAGGTCTGGCGCCATGTACTAGGGTACCCAGAACGCTGCAAGGCCACGCCCTCCTCGCTTCAGGGGTCAATCTCCCCACTGCCTACCACCCCACCATGGCTGGGGATCGGCTCCCGAGGAAGGTGATGGATGCCAAGAAACTGGCCAGCCTGCTGCGTGGCGGGCCTGGGGGCCCTTTAGTCATCGACAGTCGGTCCTTCGTGGAATACAACAGCTGCCATGTGCTGAGCTCTGTGAATATCTGCTGTTCCAAGCTAGTGAAGCGGCGCCTTCAGCAGGGAAAAGTGACCATTGCTGAGCTCATCCAGCCATCGACACGCAGCCAGGTACCTGTGTCCCACCATTGTATACATAATCCCTGGGGCTGACCATTCCTGAACAAGCATGCACTTATCTCTGAAAGAAACTGGAGCTCCTCGGCCTGGTACCCAAGAGGCCTCTGATCAAGCACATCCCCTTCTCTGTCCCCCTAATTCCAAACTGGGTTTCTTGGGGGTCACAGCTGAGAGTGCTGTAGGATAGTCCCCTCTAATGAGACCTTCCTCTAGAAGTGGGGGGGAGCCCTTTTGTCTACCCCTCTTCAAGGCGGATCAGAGGGAGGAATTGCTGAATGGAAAAGGGAAGTGGGATTGCACAGAGAGTAAACCAGGGTAGGTGCAGTAGGCTGGTGCTTTCTGAGGACAGGGACAGCTGGGTCTGGCCACTCTGATTGTAGTGAGGCCAGGAGGGGGTAACTAAGGGGATTATTCTAGGCAGGCCATTTCACTAGCCTCCCCATTCCTCCTACCACCTCTCAGAGTCTTCAGTGACCCAGAATGCTCTCTGTACCTCTCAAGAAGGACCTTCCTTCCACAGAGGAAGGGACCAATTTCTCCCCAGGCCTATCCAGTGCAACAGCTGGAGAGGGACTAACCTATCCAGGAATATGTGTGGCCTAGGATAGCACCAACTACCAACTGCTCCCACTTCCTTTGGGTTAGAGGGCCTACCAACAGAACCAAGGCTTTGGGAGGGTTTCCAGTCTCCAAACTGCCCGCCTCCAAGCTATGAAGTGAGAGAACCCAGGTGGGGTGCCGCTTGTCGGGAGTCCCCCACTCCAAGGCCAGAACTGGCTCCCTGTGGTGCCAATGAAGGGAATCCAGTGATTAATCACCCCCAGCGAGGACTTCAGCCAGAGTGTAATCCTATTGGTTGCTGATGACATCATCCGGCCTAGGGTTGACAGCTCAGCTGGCTTAAAGGCTGAGTGTGCTTGGGAGGCAGGGACATCAGCCTGTCTGAGCAAAAGCCCCTCAACATCTGGCCCTAAGGCCACCACAGTGGGGAGAAAGAGAGGAAGAACCCCAGCTCCCAGTTTCTGCCTTCTGACCTGGTGATATTTGGGAGGGAAGTCCTGTTACAGCCTCAGTTTCTCCATCAGGGGCTGGGAGCCAGCAAAAAAGAAAAGAGAGGAACAGGTCTTCTAGGAAGCCTAGGAGCCAGCCCAGGCTCTGTGTATGTGCTCTCTGGGGCCCCGTTATACCCGCCTGTGTTCTTTAACATTTCTAGTTCTGGTACTTTTACCCCATGAGGGGGATGGATGCCTAGAACTGAAGCCACCCTCAACCCCTAGACCTTGTCTGGTGCAAAACTTTTTGGTGGAGCCATGGTTTTTTTTTTTTTTTCCTGCCTAGCCAAGGGAGTGAGAAGGAGGATGGCAGCAGCCCCAGCCTCCTGTCCTCTGGCACCTTGATCTTTCAAATGGCCTAACTTCTGCCCTTATGGTCCCCTAGGTGGATGCCACAGAACCACAGGATGTGGTAGTGTATGACCAGAGTACACGAGATGCCAGTGTGCTGGCAGCAGACAGCTTCCTGTCCATCCTGCTCAGCAAGCTGGACGGCTGCTTCGACAGTGTGGCCATCCTCACAGGTGAACTCAGGAATAGGCCAGGGCTGTGGGATATACGTTCTCTTCCAAACACCCCTCCCCATGCACTTCACTAGGACTAGAAGTGTCAGAGGAGAAGCAGAATTACTAGGACAGTAGAGGGATCCTAACGCCTCTAGATTTCTCAAAACCCACCTCTGCCTGCAATAGCAGAAGAGATAGACAAGTAGGAGCTCCCCAAAACCATGCTTTTGGTAGAGAGGGAGCTAGGGACCCAGGTTACAACGTGCTCCTGTCTCAAGGAAAGGAAGTGAGGGCTTTACCTCCTGAGAACCTCAGTCTATCCCAGAACTGGTCACACAGCAGGGACCTTACTCAGACAAGGTGCCAGCTGGCCACAGGTTATCTCAATACTCCATCATGGCTGCTACTTAAGGGACCAGCAGAGTGTCTCTCTGGACTACCTGTGCTCCAAAAGCAGTCTGGCCAGCTGGCCTCCAGTCCCTACTCAGAGTCACACACACCCGCTGACTCATGTCTCATACTCCCACTCTTAACCATGTGCTTAGACACACTCACCCTCAGGCTGTGACTGAAAGGGCTCTTGTAGATTCTACCTCCCCGAGAGGCAGCCTAGATTCCTAAATAGCTGCTGGAGTGGGCTTGTTCCAGGATGCCTACTCCGGCCAGCTGGAATCTAGGCCCTTTGCTGATGCCCTCTGCCCATGCTGGTAGCCTCTGCATAGCATAGAGCTGATGGAGTGCCCTCCACACCCACCTGCTGCATATGGAGTGGAATAAGTGGGTGGGTAGCCAGACCAGTTCAATGGCCCCAGAATCCCATGAGCACTATGACATCTAGCCCAACCCAGAGAGGGAGGCTGAGAGGGCCTGGATGGCTTTAGCCAGCCTACTAGGTGGATGAACCCAACCTGAGGGGCTTCGAGTGGTTTGGAGGCTCAGTATCATGGATAGGGTGAGTGTCTATTTGGATCTGAGTTATGTGGCACCATGCTCTGGGCCAGTATGGTCAAGGATACCATGAGCCTCAGGTGTCAGCCACATGCACATACACATGCACCTCACTTCTGATATTGGTGCAGAGGCTGAGCTTGTCTAGGTAGGAGCCATAATTTATTGTGCATTTGAGAATTATTGGAACCAGGAGCCACATAGCTATACCATAGCTACAGCCTCCTGGGCTTAGTTTGGGAAGAAGTTTGGACCTTTTTATAAGCTCACTAGGCCTACGGGAACACCTCCCGTATCTAACTTACCACCCTAGTCGTGAACAGAAGCATGAGGTTCTTTTGAAAATGGGAAGGGCTCCAGAGCAGCACCCTTCCTGGCCCTAGCAGGACAGCTCAAAATCTGGCAGGTTCTGTCTCTTGGGCCAAGGGCAAGGGGCAAGGACAATATTGGAGGCTGGAGAAGTCCTGGACTAGGATCCTCCCAAAGGGTTCATCTGGACCTGGTTGTACTCTGTCCAACCCCCTCTGCAGTTCTAGATGTCTGTCTTGTCAAGTTTGAGCCAGACAGTTTTCTGGGGAGGGGGGAGTCCTGGTCAAGGCAGTGTGAGACAGGCTCAAAGTAACACCTGCTGAGCTAGTATAGAATCAGAAGCAGACTTCTGAGCAGGGGCTAGGGGTGATTTCATAGCACACACATAGTTCTTTGGCCCCCTGGCCAAATACACCAGAGGCCAGGTCTTTAAATATCACCCTTTGGCTGGTGCTCACAGGAAGCTTGGGAAGATGGCCAATGAAGGGAATCAGGAGAGGGTCCTGAGAACCCAAGCAGTGCCCCTGCAGTGCTGTTATCTAGGGGGATGTGCCTTAGGGTTCCTGTTTTGTTTTGTTTTGTATTTTGCTTGTGTTTGTTTGTTTTTGTTTTGTTTTATTTTGTTTTTTGAGACAGGGGTTCTCCATTTAGCCCTGGTTGTCCTGGAACTCATTCTGTAGACCAGGCTGGCCTGGAACTCACAGAGATCCACCTACCTCTGTCTCCCAAGTGCTGGGATTAAAGGCTACCTGGCTAGTTAAGAGTTTCTATTGCAGTGAAGACACACCATGGCCACAGCAACTCTTATAAAGGAAAATATTTTATTGGGGCTGGCTTACAGTTCAGAGGTTTAGTCCATTATCATCATGGCAGGAAGCAGAGTGGTACACAGGCAGACATGGTGCTGGAGAGGTATCTGAGAGCTCTACATCTGGATTTGCAGGCAGCAGGAAGAGTGAGACAGTGGGCATGCATGCCTTGAGCATCTAAAACCTCAAAGCCTGCCTCTGTGACACACTTCCTCCAACAACAAGGCCACACCTCCTAATAGTGCCATTCCCTGTGGGCCTGTGTGAGCCATTTTTATTCACACCACCACAGAGGGTAATGAACTTAGTCCCTTTTTTTTTTTTTTTTTGGTTTTTTGAGACAGGATTTCTCTGTAGCTTTGGAGCCTATCCTGGACCTAGCTCTTGTAGACAAAGCTGGCCTCGAACTCACAGAGATCCTCCTGCCTCTGCCTCCCGAGTGCTGGGATTAAAGGCGTGCGCCACCACCACCCGGCTAGTCCCTTTTTTCCACAAGTAAAGTTAAGAGTTTATTAGGAAAGAGTTTTAACCTAGATCTCAGTACGCTTTAGTTCTTTGCTGCTGCTGTGTTAAACACCTAATCAAATGTAACTTCAGGGAGGAAGGGTTTATCTGGCTCCCCCATAAGGGTATAGCCATCATGGTGGGGAATTAAGATTGCAGGAGCCTGAAGTAGCTGATCACATCACGCCCACAATCAGGAACAGAACCACAGATGTGGGTAGTCTGCTGCTCAACTCAGTTTTTGTGTTTTGTACCATCCTAGATCCTCTGCCCAGGGAATGGTTATGTTCATAACTAAGATGGCTCTTCCCACATTAATGAACATAATCAAGATAACCCCCTACAAGCTTGCCAGAGAAGCCTCTCCTGAGTGATTCTATATGCTGTCAAGTTAGCAATTAACCATCACAGTGTGCTTTATTAGAGAAAGGGGGAGGAAGGAAGGGGTTTCGTTTTTTAAACAGCAGGCAGACCCTTAGCTAGAAGCTGGCGTGGCCTGTCATTGTACTATCGTTGTGGAATGTGAGCCAGTGATGTCACAGCTATAAAACAAACAGGCTCTGAAGCCTGGAGATGCTGACATGTCCCAGACTCTGTTGGGTAGAGATGGCTATAGTAAGACCAGAGCAAACCTGACCATCTGTAGCCTGGTCTGTGCCAAGTTTGTTGCACAAATAAGTGCATGTTTTTATATGTGTCTCCCTGTAAACATCAGGCATGATAATGGCACTGTCTCTGGCCTCCCAAGTTCAGGGGGTAGGGGCTGTGTATGGGAATGTTCTATAGGACATTGAGCTTCAGGGATGGTCAGAGCATTTTCTGGGCCTCCCAGAGACTTACAAATAGCTGAGATGCACTCATTCAACTTTGGTACCCCCATTTCCAGCCACTCACATAGCCTGGGATAGCCCCAAAATACTTGAAGCCTCAGGTCTTGAGGGGGATGGAGTCCATAAAAGGAATCTGGAAGGGTGTGCAAGGGCCTCAGCCCATCCTGGGAACTTTCTAAGGTTCTGAGAAATCTGGGGTGATACTTAGCAGAAACATTTGAACCTCCCTCCTGTGGGTAGGGTGGACAGGGGTCCAGAATTCCTCCCCTGGACAGGCTGTGGAGGAAAGACTAAGATCCAGGCTTCTGGCCGAGTAACAAGAAGACAAAAGGGGCTATAATCTATGGAAGAGGCTATGCAGAGGCACCATCCCTCTAGGGCCTACCGTGAGTGGTCATGGTGTCCAGCTCAGCCTCCCCTTGGAATGTAAGCTGCAGCATTGCTGCTACCACCACCTTCTCCTCTAAGGCCACCAAAGATAAGATTTCATTGAGGAAGTAGGGAGCAACACATCAGATGTACTGGTTGAGGGGTTGTGCATACTGTCTATGAGCTGGGCCAGTGTGAAGGCAAAGGTAGAAACTTCTCTGTTCTTAGAGATTATCCAGGTCCTAGCACCTGCCTTTTTCAAGACTGTGAAAAGCAGGGTGTGTGTGTGTGTGTGTGTGTGTGTGTGTGTGTGTGTGTGTGTGTGTGCGTGTACACGCACGCGTGCCCAGAACCCTATCCTCACTTCCTCCCATGGGACACATTGGGTCTTAGCCCAGGCGTCCTGTGCTTGGATGGTGTGATTGAGACCAGAAACTGAGCTCACATGCTTGTCAGAACTTGGCATCATGGAGTATAGGAAGTCCCATTCTGCTGAGCTCACCTCACCATGCTAAGAGCTGGTTTCTGGATGAACCCCAGCCAGGTTAGATGTGGCTGGGTCTATTTTCACCTCTTTATAATTGTGTTTTTCTGAGTCTGTCAACATTGCTGTATGTCAGGCAAAATAAGGAAACTGAGGCCAGAGACATGCCTTGCCTGAGGCCACTCAGTCAGATGTACCAGAGGAGCCAGCTTGGGTATCTCAGAATGATGGGGGGTTTCCTTCCCTAGCCCAGAGTCTCGATCTTGGGTGTATCTAAACAGTGGCAACAGAGAGCAAGCTGTTTGTCCCCTGGGTGCAGGCTTCCCTGTTTCTCTGTCATCTCCTGCTGGGTAGACTGGAGCCATGGCTGAACCACAAATGCCCTGTGGGCTATGGCAATTCCAGTGGGTGATGTCATGCCCAAAGAGGCCCCACCTCAGAAGCCCTTTCCTCCCAGGCCTGGCACTAGAGTCCAGGCCTGTGGCTTTCAGCCAGCTGGAGTCAGGGAGGGATTGCATCAGCACAGAGAGAGGCTAAGTGCCAGCCTGGCCCCAGGCCAGTGATGTACAAGGGTTGGGAAAGAACTTGCCTTGCCATACCTGGGGAATAAAAGACCCCTGATAAGGTCTGAGCTGTCCCTTGCCTGGCTTCCATGTGCTGTGCTGACAGGCCACCTTGACCCCACATTTATGGGCATCAAAGCCATGCCCCTGAGCGAGTCCCTAATTAGCCTGAGGAGGAATGTGGGCGTAGGTGCCTGCTCTAAATGGGCAGCAGCACAGCCCCCAGTGCTGCAGAGAAGGGCAAGTAGCCTGCCAGCAAGAGTCCAGGTGCTAGGCCAGAAGCAGGCTGGGCTTGGGGTCCACAGGGTGTGGCTAAGCCCAGAGGAACTCTCCTGCCCTGGCTGGCCAGCCTCCTTAAGAGCCTTCTGTGTTTCCTCCCACAGGGGGCTTTGCCACCTTTTCCTCCTGCTTCCCAGGCCTCTGTGAGGGAAAACCTGCCACCCTACCATCCATGAGCCTCTCTCAGCCCTGCCTGCCTGTGCCCAGTGTGGGCCTGACCCGTATCCTGCCTCACCTCTACCTGGGCTCTCAGAAAGATGTCTTGAACAAGGTGAGTGCACGGGGGTGGGGGTGGGTCTCCGCTGATGATGTAAAGAGGGGGGATCTGGAACTAGGTCCTAAGGTAGTGTTAAGGGAAGAACAGGTGATAGATGAGTATGGGGTAGGACCACAGGAGGACCCAGAGCCCCAACCCACCGGACCACAGCATGGCCCAGGGAGGAACCCAGTGAGGCTAGGTGGAAGAGCAGGCTCCTGGACTCGTCTGTGGTGGGGCGCTGGAAGCCTACATGCCAAACTGCTTCTGTCACTGGGCCACTGGCCAGCTCTGAAAGAATCCCATGTTTTAAAAATGGCGAGGAGGGAAAAGGATGAAGGCACCGCCCAGGCAACCATAAAATTCCTGGGAGCCCAATGCAGTCTGTAGGTGTGGCTTGCAGATCAGTACTGATCATAGACTCAATGGTTGAGATGAGGAGTTCTTGGGGCCAGTCTTTTCCATATAGCAAGATCCTGAACAAATCTAAGGCTCAGGAGCATCACAATCCTTCTATTCTGGGGGGGGGGAGACTCAGCTCCTCTAGGGGACGCTTTTCTCTGCTACCCCATTCTAACCCATCTTCGTATCCCTCCAGGATCTGATGACCCAAAATGGAATAAGCTATGTCCTCAATGCCAGCAACTCCTGTCCTAAACCGGACTTCATCTGTGAGAGCCGTTTCATGCGCATCCCCATCAACGACAACTACTGTGAAAAGCTGCTGCCCTGGCTGGACAAGTCCATTGAGTTCATTGGTGAGGGGAGGAGAGGGGAGGGTGTGTCTCTTCGATGGGATGGGGAGGCTGGCTCTATGGGATTGGTGAGGAGAGGGGAGAGTATGTCTGTCTCTGTGGGACCGGGAGGCTGGCTAGAGGGAAGACTGGACAAAGGCAGAGGGGAGGACTACCCCTGGAAACACCTGCTTCTGGGAAGTCACTCACACCATCTGCCATAGGGAGGGTAGGGGCCAACCTTGGGCAGGGAGGAATAGTGCAATCTCGGTCCTCACCTGGTCCTCCACCATCCACCTGCCCCCAGATAAAGCCAAGCTGTCCAGCTGCCAAGTCATTGTTCACTGTCTGGCTGGCATCTCTCGCTCTGCCACCATCGCCATCGCCTACATCATGAAAACCATGGGCATGTCCTCTGACGACGCATACAGGTACTCTTCCCCTCCCACATCCTAGGGACCTGGAACTCCACAACCAATGGCTAACAGTATTGTCCTCCCTTCCTCTCTCCACCCACTGGCAGGGAGGGAAAACCAACACAAAGCTTGGATACCTCAAGGTGGCCGTGTGTGCTGCACACGGGGGGGTAAATCAGCACAAGCCTGTTCTGACAAATTTCTCTTGCTTGCCCAGGTTTGTGAAGGATCGGCGCCCCTCCATCTCGCCCAACTTCAACTTCCTGGGCCAGTTGCTAGAGTATGAGAGGAGTCTGAAGCTGCTGGCTGCCTTGCAGAGTGATGGACCTCACTTGGGGACCCCTGAGCCCCTCATGGGCCCTGCAGCAGGCATCCCACTGCCCCGGCTGCCACCATCTACCTCAGAGAGCGCTGCCACTGGGAGCGAGGCAGCAGCTGCAGCCAAGGAGGCCAGCCCAAGTGCTGGAGGGGATGTTCTGATCCCCAGCACAGCTCCAGCCACCAGCGCACTGCAGCAGGGCCTGCGTGGCCTGCACCTCTCCTCTGACCGCCTCCAGGACACCAATCGCCTGAAGCGCTCCTTCTCCCTGGACATCAAGTCAGCCTATGCACCCAGCAGGAGGCCTGACTTTCCTGGCCCACCGGACCCTGGTGAAGCCCCAAAGCTCTGCAAACTGGACAGCCCGTCTGGGGGGACACTGGGCCTACCCTCGCCCAGTCCGGACAGCCCAGATTCTGTTCCAGAGGGGCGTCCACGACCCCGCCGGCGACGACCCCCCGCCAGTTCTCCGGCCCGCTCCCCGGCTCATGGCCTGGGCCTGAACTTTGGAGACACGGCCCGGCAGACTCCGCGGCATGGCCTCTCGGCCCTGTCGGCACCCGGACTACCCGGCCCTGGCCAGCCGGCTGGCCCCGGGGGCTGGGTGCCACCACTGGACTCCCCCGGCACTCCGTCGCCGGACGGACCCTGGTGCTTCAGCCCGGAGGGGGCTCAGGGCCCGGGCGCTGTGTTCTCTGCCTTTGGCAGGGCGAGTGCTGGTGCACCTGGACCGGGTGGTGGCAGCAGCAGCAGCGACCTGCGGAGGCGGGAGGTGCTGCGGGCTGAACCCCGGGACGTGCGGACCGGCTGGCCTGAGGAGCCTGCTTCAGATACACAGTTCAAGAGGCGCAGCTGCCAGATGGAGTTCGAAGAGGGCATGGTGGAGGGGCGGGCACGTGGTGAGGAGCTGGCAGCTCTAGGCAAGCAAGCCAGCTTCTCTGGTAGTGTGGAGGTCATTGAAGTATCGTGACCCTTCAGGAGTCCCTGAGCCCCCGCTCCAGCTAGGCCAGGTATAAATATATATTATATATAACACACAGAAAGGTAAATGGTTTTACTGCAATTTTTATCAAGAAGTAAATATTTCAATTTTTTATTTATTTAAGCTAGTGATCTGGCAACTGTGCGGGGCGGTCCTCAAGCTCTGTTTTTACTGTCTGATATTTAAACTGAAACAGGTTTCTAAGCAATATGAGGCCACCTTCAATCCCAAACTGGGTTTGACAGGCCTGGGCCCCTCCTTACCCCTCCCCTCTGGAAATTGTACTGACCTTGCAAAGAGCTGCCCAGCTTTCCTGCACTTTTTACATAAGAAAAGGGGGAAAAGGAGAAAGATAACCCTTATTTGCCACAAACTGAGCCGCAGACCCCTTGCCCTTTCCTTACCTTCCTCTCCTGGTCTTTCCTGTCTTTCATGTCTTGGGCTCTGTAGCAAAGCCATAGATAGGTAAGGGATGGGGGAGACCCTAGTGTCCCTGCAGAAGGCCCCACTAGCAGCTTCCCCCACACCTCAAGTTGCCAAGTCTTAGTGGCATAGGGGTACCCTCCCTGCCTTTCCATTACCCCAGGGATGTTCCTTGGCAGGTATTGGTGGGCATTGGGCCCAATGGACCAGAGTTTTCAGGGAGACTTGGACAAGAGGGGGGTTCCTGAGAGCCAGATGAGGTAGACCCCAAGGCAAGGATGGAGTAGACAAAAGAGATCACACTCCTGCAAGAGTGAGGTCCAGTTCCTCAAAAGGGCCCAGGAGGCCATTCAGAGGAGGATTCTCTCTTTTCTTTGCAGATGCTCTTGCCCATTGGGAAGCCCAGTAGACTCCTCAGCATGGACTGGGGTAGTGTCCAATGTGGGCAGGGGTAGCTAGGCTAGCTAGGGCTGGCAGGGGCTAGCTCTGCTGGTCAGAGGGGAGTTCTGGGTTCAGTATAAATGGGGGTAGATTCAAGCTCTCTTTCTAAGTTCTTCCTGCCCCTGCTAGGACTTGGAATTCAGGTGCACCTGCAGGTTGAGGGGCCTCTGGAGCAGGCCTCCTTACAGATGGAGTCAAGCACCTACCAACCCCTTGGGTTTCCAGGAAGTGGGAATCCTCAGCTTTGGGAGAACTATCTCCAAGCAGAGAAATACCCCATCTAGACACAGAGATGCTAGGGTAGTCCTTGGTGACTACTCCATCCCCACAGGGGCTTCTCAGGAGAGAGTTCCCTCCTGTGTGCTCCCTTCCCAGGGTACTTTCCCACTGTCTTCAAGATGAGATTCTAGCCTCCACCAAAGGTGGCTTTTTTTCTTTTTCTTTTCTGGCTCAGAGCCAATCTAGGAGCAAAGACAGGAGAAAAGTACCAACCACCCTTGCTGAATATCCTCTTGGACCATTTGGGACCCAAAGGTTCGAGGCAGAATAGGGGTCCTTGCCCTAAGATCTCTTAAGTGTATGAGTGGGGCTGTCCTTTGAGGAAGAAGCCAGGGGCTCGGTAATAGGCAGCTGGGGCAGGACAGAGTCCTGGAGAAAGACCTAGGATGGCACCTTTCTACCCCACCTCCCTTGCTGTGTTCTCCTGTTTGTTCTTTTGACCACTACCCTGTGTTCCTGTCATTCTCCTTGAGCAAAAGTCCTGTTCCAGTTCTCTTGATCCCACCCGTCCTGATCCCTGAGAAAATAAGATATTGTTGTATTTGCAATCTATGGATTAGAAGTTTAAGTATTTATTATTATTATTATTGGTTAATTATTATTATTAATTATGTAAATTTCCCTCCTGTCTATCATTGAATTTCTAAGGTGACCCTGGGTGTGGAGAATGCACTGGCTTCCCCCTCCTTGCCCCCACCCTACTGCTGTCCAGGAGACAGTAGTATGTGGCCACCAGTTGGACCCTAAAGATCCCCCTTGGGTCTGGTCCCTCCCCTCTCTCTGTGGAGATATGGCATCTATCCTGGACACATGGGGCCCATTAGCCTCAGTCTGTCTCTGTTATCACTCATGACCCTGGTCACCCTAAAGTGAGCAGACAAGATGGAGGATAAGGTCCCAGCTGCCTGCTCTGGTACAGGGTGGAGAGAGGTGGAGCACAGGCCTTCCATGGTGACTTTTCACCCACTGTCCAAGGTGTGGAGGATATAGGGTCCTCCCTGAGTCTCTCTTGCTCTCTTACCCCTCATACCTGGTCACTGCCTGGCACTGGAATGACCCAGAATGCACCTGGACCCCTCCTGTTGTTTTCTGGAAAGTCCAGTATAGGAGAGGAAGCTGGTCCCTTGCCCAAGGACCAGGGTGCCAGCTTCCCCCTTGGGACCTTTCCCCATGAGGCCGCACTTTCCCACCCCACGTTTTGTATTTGAAACAATGTGTTGTAATAAATCATAAGAACGATGTTTTCCCCAGGCCTCTGCTGCCTCTTTCTTAGGGCTGGTTGTGGGAGAGGTTGGACACTGGGGGCGGGGGTAGTCTGGAAGTTCCATGAGTCAAGGGCCTGGTAGGTTGTGCCTGCAAAGCGGGCAGAGGGAAGAATCTGAGGCTTATCCTTGGTAGACCAGGATAGAGGAGGGACACAGGACCTGGAATGAACTCCTAGGATGTAAACTACCCATTTTATTATCTGCCTTTTTTAATGATTGAAAACTAGGTAACTTTAAATATCAGTTTGCAGGCTGGGGAGATGCTTCAGTCAGTACAGTGTTTGCTGGGCAAATATGCGTACCTGAGTTGGATCACCAGAAGCCAGGAATGGTGGCATGCACTTGTAATCCCAGTAGTAGGAGGCAAACAGAAGGATCTTGGTGCTCCCTGGCCAAGCCTAGCCTACTTGGTGCCCCAGGCCAACTTGTTTATGTCTCAAAACACAAGTTGAATGGCTTCTAAGGAATGACACCTGAGGCTGACCTCTACGCACATGCACATGTAAGCTGCATATACATGTGCACACACAAGAGCCCAGTTCACTTGTCAACTCCCCTCCCAAGACACTCCTACTGTAAACAAGTCATTCCTTGTCTTTTCACATACCCCACCACTGTCTTTTCAACAGACACAGGGGTATACAGGAATTTTGTTACATGAGCACCAAAAGCATGCTGACGGTGCTGACTTCTGCAGCACACATACTAAAACTGGAACAGGATGGAGAAGATCAGCATGGCTCTTGTGCAAGAACAGCACATAGATTCATGATGAATTCCATAGATTTGAGACACCCCCACCACTACACCTAATAACTGACTCTACATTTTTTGACCTCCCAGAGGATGTGCCCTTGGCCATGACTGTAGCCCCCTCTGTTTCATCCATTCCTCATCACTCCTGTGGTAGGGAAGGGTAAAATGGGTAAGGTGCAGACCTTGGGTCATGAGCTTCTCAACAGCCATCTTTTTAATTACCCTGACTGGGACCAGGAGTCTCTCCCCTGCTCCTTTCCTCTTTTTTTTTCTCTCATCCCCACCACAGATCTTTGGATTGGATGATTTCTGACATCTTCAATTTTTTTAGTTTGTTTTTGTTAAATAAATAAATAAACGGAAGCACACTAGAGTGTCTGATGTGAGCCCATCCTTGTCTCCAGACACAGGGTTCCTCTCTCTGTATACACTGCCCCTGCACCAGTGCAGACCGGCCAGTGTCCAGGCTTACCTACTATATGTCATTACAAGTCTTGTGGCCATGGACATCCATGTACCATTCCATAGGACAGACTTCCAGATGTGGCTTTTCTGGGCCACCTCAACATTTGGTTCTCATCTTAACAGTCTGTGTGTGGACTACCCTAGATGCCCTGTGGAAATTCCTAAGTGGGTTTCTTGGAGGATCTTAGTTCTCATCTCTGCCCCTGGCTAATACAGCATTCTCCAGGTTTGTCCATCCTGTTCAAGAGACCCTTTGTGCTTTCAGGCAGACAGTAACATTGGCCACTCATATGAGTAGCGGTGTGTGTGTGTGTGTGTGTGTGTGTGTGTGTGTGTGTGTAGGTCAGAAGATAGAGGAGGAAAAATCAGGAGAGGAGGTGAGAGGATGTGGCTAACCTCTCTTCCAGCGGATCTTGAATTCTGCATCCTCAGCCCTCAAAGAAGCTGAAAGCTAGCAGCATAGTCTGCCTCTAGCAAGGATATTTTTAGCTCAAGAACATCTATTTATAGCCCTGGCAGCCCCTAGGAGTCAATAAAACCAAGGACTGGAAAAAGCTGATGGTTGTCTCAAGCGGGCCGGTTACTCCTTCTACCCTCAGCGCACATGAGCACCTGCCATTGAAGAAGGTGAGTGACAGCGCCTCTCCTGAGAGGCCAGCTGGGAGCATCGACCTCAGGATCCTGGAGACAGCGGAAGACTCCAAAGGGAGTGAAGGAGGTGCCATTTACTAGCTCACCCAGACTTCTAGAGGTCATCTTGGCCAAGGACTACACAACAGAGGACTGTGCTGGGCTGGCTCTCTGCTCAGCTCCTATACTACCATACCTAGATACACAGCCTCCCCGAAAGACCTGATCCCAGCTTCCGTCTCTCTCCCTAGCCCTAAGACCTGTTGACAGTGAGAATGACAATGAGAGAGAGAAAAATTGTGTATGTGTGTGCGCGCGCTCACGCGTGCATGTGCATGTGCGCATGTGTGTCTTTGGAGACAAGGTATAGCACATATCCAAGATAGCCTCAAGAATATCATCAGACAAAGGGTAGATAGGTGGGAAGATGGGAGGATAAGTGAATATATAGGCGATGAATAAGGAGGGTGGAGAGGAGGATCAATGGATGGATGGATGGATGGGTGTGTGGGTAGGTGAATGGATGACTGGATTGTGGGAGGGTTCACCTGTATTTCTGTGCTTTGATTGGTTAAATAAAGACCTGCCTGGCTTATAGTTAGGTCAACCCTTAGGTGGGCGGAGTAGACAGAACGGAAGTTCTGAGAGGAGAAGAAGGAAGTGAGCAGAGCCACAAGCCACCATCGCAGATGGATGCAGGTTAGACCTTTCCGGTATGTCACCACGTGGTGACTTACAGACTTTTATAATGGGTTAGTTTAATTATGAGAGCTAGCCAAGAAAAGGCTAGTGATAATAAGCCAGGCAGAGTTTAAATGAATCCAGTTTGTCATGTGGTTATTTCGGGTGCAGGCAGCCACCAGTAGCTGAGCGGGCCAGTGGCTGGGGGCTTGGAAGCTGGCGGCTGGGAAACAACAACACGCACCCCTCCCCTCTCCCCCCTATTTACAACACTGGATAGATGAATGAATGAATAGACAGGTAGGTGGTTGTGTAGGTAAGAAGTGTCTGGATGGCTAAAAGTGAGGGAGGGTGAAAGTGTGCACGGGTAACTAATGTTCTATTACAATGGAACTCTTCGGTCTTATATCAAAGGCATGTGTTCAGCCATGCACAGTGGTCCAAGTCCGTAATCCCAGTACTCAGCTGAGGCAAGAAGATTGCTTGGAGTTCAAGGCTAATCTGAGCTACATGAAATCTATGTCTCGCCGGGCAGTGGTGGCGCACACCTTTAATCCCAGCACTCGGGAAGCAGAGGCAGGCGGATCTTTGTGAGTTCGAGACCAGCCTGGTCTACAAGAGCTAGTTCCAGGACAGGCTTCAAAGCTACAAGGAAACCCTGTCTTGAAAAACAAAAACAAACAAAAACAAAAACAACCCGAAATCTATGTCTCAAAAACAATCACATGGAGGCCAGGGAGACGGGCCAGCAAGTTAGGGCACTTGCTGTCAAGCCTAATGACCCTGGGATTCACATGGTGAAAGGAAAGAATCAACGCTCCATAGGTTTTCTTCTGAATTCCAGATGAAAGTTGTGGCATGGACATGCCCACAAATATGCAGGTGTATGGTCACACATATAATAAATGTGAAAAAACCCAAGCAGATGACAATAATAATAACGAAGGTTGTGCTATAGACAAGCACTAGCCTTCAACATAGAGGGCACCCAGTGAATGTCCTCTGAGTAAGCCACACATTAGCAGTTATAGGGCTGCACACCACCACAGAGCCCAGTTTATCTCCCAGGCACAGAAGGAGGATCAGTTTTGTTCAATGTCCCTCAGCAAGTCAGGGGCAAAGTGGGCTGAACTAGGTTCCCCATTTGCTCCACTGTCATTCCTTGCAAGACTGAAAAATCCCTGAAAACATCCTAAAGGACTGTTCTCAGTGGTCTTAGGTGACCTGTGCTGCCTGGGTGGATTTGTCAAAGCACTTCTCTGTTCAGGACTGAAAGGACTTGGGGAGCAATGTGGGGGGCAGTTCCAAGAAGGGCATCATTTAGTTTCCAAAGGCTGAGTGGTTGGGAGAAGCTTGGGCATTGCAGAGAGTCACCAGGCAGGAGAAATACAGAGATGCTGGAGCCTCTGTCTGGGCAGGGTGCTCAGGAGATGGTTTGAACCTACCTGGCTCTGAAGGGCAAATAGGGATGGGAGTACAGAGGATTCTGTGGAAAGGAGGGGTCATCTCAGGGTGGTGGCAGGGGGTTGGGAGCAAGCTCTCCAGAGAAATCAAATCTTTTTTGTTTGTTTGTTTTTGTTTTTTGAGACAGGGTTTCTCTGTGGCTTTGGAGCCTGTCCAGGAACTAACTCTTTGTAGACCAGGCTGGACTCGAACTCACAGAGATTCGCCTGCCTCTGCCTCCCAAGTGCTGGGATTAAAGGCTTGCACCACCAACGCCCAGCCGAGAAATCAAATCTTATCTAGAAGGGAAAGCTAGACTAGGGAGATAGAGAACAGTTCCAGGGCCATTCCAGACCCCAGAGCTTTCACTGGTCTCTAGATGGAAGGTGCTTCCTGGAAATAGAAGCAGGCACCTTGAAGTGAAGAATCAGGAGGGGAGCCAGTCCTGCCCAAAGAAGAGAGAAACTGTCCTAAAGGGTTGGAGAGCACAAAAGCTCTCTCTCTTCTGCTACCTCCCACCCGCACCGCCCGCATACCCCAGGACACAGAGAAGGATGCTGAGGATGCTCCAAAGGGCATGCGTCTGACAAAGACCAGGCAGATGTCGAGTGAGCGCCTTCCAGTCTTTCCAAGCAGAACAAAGCTTGTGTGGCTTTAGCATCTGCCAATGCACCCTTCCCTCTCTAGGAGCCCCTGCAGTAGAGGTGATCTCAGAAAGGGGAGGGTCTTGGGGGACTTCCCCTAAGTGGAAGGGTGCTAAGGGTGCAGGTGTGGCCTAGTGATATGTCTCTACATCTTTGCAAGCCAAGGGAAGGGCTGGCAGCCAAAGCCAAAGTTTCCTCTTAACCCTTTTCTCAACAGGAATCATATCAAGGTATGGGGGTTGGTGGCACCATTGGTATCTGTAGAAGAAGCTAGACTCAGGCTGATGTAATTAGTGGACATGACTATAAATAGTGAAGGAGAGCCTCAAATAGAAGCAGTGGAGTGAGTACCCCAAAAGGTTGGTGGGGAGGAGATTGGACCTGAGGACCTGTCTCCAGAGGAGGCAACAAAGCCAGTTCAGGGTCCTCAGTCTCCCAGTGCTCCTCAGTCTAATAATGTGCCAGGAACACTTCATTGAAGAGGGTAAAGTCAGGAGCTCTTCCCATGCATACTAGGGTGGTAGCTCACAACACTACCCTGGGACTGGGAAGGGTCAGGGAGGTGGGGACCTGTGTTCCTCCAAGCTCATTTTCCACAGTAGCTCCTGGCCTTTGGCTTTCCTGGATAACAGCCTCCCCTCCTAACGACTGAAGGGCTAAGTAGAAAGGAGAGAGACTGCCCTACCTCTCTGGTCTTTTTTCTAGTCAAGTCCTTGAATTTGACTCCTCTTAGGCACACTCAGTAAGGTCCAGATGGATTGGCACTCCACTTTCCCCGAATCTGGCAAGTCAAGTCTCCTCCCTGACTGCCTTGATGTCCTCCCTCAGAGCCTCCCCCAGGTCAGAGGTAGATCTTAGACAAGAGTTTGGGTGAGACAGCCCACATGTCCAAGAGGACACTTTGAGCCAATGGAAACCCAGGCACAAACTTTAGGCTCCAGGTGTCTGTCCTGCTTGCTCAGGCTCCTCCCCATGTCTTGTTCGCTCACATAAGCTTTGGGCACCTAGGCCCAGGCCAAGGACCAGCAGGCAGCCAGCACTGAGTAGCCACACTAGGCTGAGTCCTGGAAAGAGAGACTCCTACAGCCAGTCAATAACTTCAGTCCAAGTTCTCACTGAGTACTTACCCAGCTCTTCCGCTCTCTGTTGATGGTCACCGGTGGAGAAGGAAAGGTGGGGCTGGTAAGACCTTTCAACATGAGTCAGCGCTAATCTGAACCACAGGATTTAGGATCAAGGACCAAGTAGGATCGAGTGGGAAGTGGAGAGGGGCGTTTGGACCCCATCCCTCCCTTGGCCAGTGACTAGCGCCCCCCTCCCCACAAATTCTGCATTCTGGCGTGGGTAGAGCTGGGGAGCGGGGAGCGCGCTGCTGTGCCAGAGGGGTAGGAGCGGTCTTGCAGGACCTTGCAGGAAGTCCGTGGCCACTGGCTGGGCGTCTGCTTGATCGAGAGGTGCCCACGATAGCAGTGGCTAGCGAAGGAAAAGCGAGTGAGCGTGCCCCAGGGAAGAGCTCCCTCCCGGGGCCTCAGATGGTGCATAACAGCGGGCGCAGTGAGTGCTCTGGGGCTAGAAGGCCTGGCACTGTAAGTGCAATGCCCTCAGGCGTCCAAGGCCCGCCCATTCTCCGCTGCGCCCTTCTGAACGTTGTGGCGCTGGAGCTCCACCTGCGCTCCCAAGAGCCCAGAGACGAGAGAGCACGGGTGCGTTGAGCACTTGCTCGCTCTGGGGTCTGCACCTAGTGCAGCTCGAGATTCTTGCACTAGATGGGAAAATGGTTGCCTGCGTTTCTCCTCACACTACCTGTCCTGAATAGGATGGTATAGCAACGCCTGTGGGTGACCTGCCGCTCACCTCCCCTCCAACCTGGAGCCGGCAGGGTTGCGAGCAGCCCGCCAGCGCCACCTGCTGCCCGCGTTTGAGCGGACGAGGACTGACGCCGGTACGTCGGTGACAGCCATTTCTACTCAGTGCATCCCACATATCTGATCTTCAAACTAATTGGAACACTTGACTAAAACTTCCAAGGTCTCCAGCCCCGCCTCCTTCCTACTTTTCGTCTGATGCCCTCCCCTTGGCCTGTCTGCAGCCTCAATTGTGCTGGCATCCTGCACCTGCACCTGCTGTTGGCTGTCTGGCTTCCCTCAGAAAGGTCAGCCACACCCATGGTTTCAACCGTCCTCTGCCCCATTGTTCCTCCAAACAGATTTCCTCCTGGACTTTCAGACCTGGAAATGCTGAGCTCACCTGGATGGTTGTACCACTATCTCTCTATTTGCCCAGCCACCCCTACCAATCCTCCCACTCCCAGACTATCTACAATTCCTTCCAGAAGGTGTCTCTCTCCCTAGCCTGGCACACCCATTCCCTGCCCAGAGAAAGGTGCTGCCAGGTTAAAGACTTCACTTAAACCCCTCCATATTGAGTGGACAAGTCTTGGGGTTCACATTCAAGTCTTGGGGTGGGAGTTTGTTTCCACCTATCATACCCAAAAGAGCCTGCCTGGCATTTGAGAGTTTTTCTCTAAGGTACTGTGTGTTTCCTGGGACTTCTGTAACAATTCCCTACCAGTCACTTCAGGGTCTCTCCAACCCAGCATAAATTTGGAAGTGACAGCAAGTATCTTGGGGGCAGGCACAGCCTCTGAAGTTGAACTGTAACGAGCCTTTGGGGACAGAGACCTTGATGTGCGTCATGCTTCTTGAAGGGTCTACTACCTCTTTAGGTGGCTGCAGCTCCCTGTTCAATGGACAAGTTGTCTTTCAGGAAGCAGCGAGATGCTGACTGGCATGCTATCTCATTTGGACTTTGGCTGGTAGGAACTATAATGAGCTTGCTATGGTTCCCTGAAGATACCAGACAAGCCCTCAGTGAACAGGGCCAGGAACAGCTCATGATGCAGGCTTCTGCTTCTGAGATCCTGGGCAGCACAACACACAGTGTGGGGCCTGGGTGCAACCTCCCACTGTGCCACCTCAGCCTGGTAGCTTGGCTGTACCTCTATGGAGTATAGTGCCAGGATGCCCCAGGGCCTGCTTATGATGCATTCACCAACTCCTAGATGACTACTCATGAGCATCCCCCACCCTGAGCTCTGGCTGCTCCAGAAGCAGAGCACCATGCCCCATGAGCCACAAAAAGGCTTACTTGTGCTCTGCAGGGGGTGACACAGGCGTCTTTACAAACATCTCAGCCTTTCCTTTGCCAGTGGGCAGAGATCCTGCTATCCAGTCTGCTCCTGTGGGTACCCACCTCAACTGTCCTTTTGGGCCTGGGGAGGAGAGTCCTCCTGGAAAGCAGACTGGGATAAGAAGATGGAGGCACACGATCTGGAATCCCAGCTCCCTACCTGGGTGGACTTAGGTAAGCATCTCCGTCTCCACATGAGAATCACCACCATGAGCTGCATGAGAATACAGTGGAGGCACAGCATGGGTTGCCAGGGGGGCATCTGAGGTGCTGACTGAAGCCTTAGGAAAGCCAATGCTTGGCAGGGCTGGGAGAGGGGAGGTCACAGACTATCGCAGCCTGCAGGGTCTGTCTCTTCACAACTCTTCCCCAAAACAGATCTCTGGATTTACAGAAGATGAAGCAAATACTGTCCTTCATGGGTGGTGAGGACAGAGGGGCCCTCTCTCTTGTCCAGCGGGCGCTAGCAGCTGTGGGTGCCCTCAGCTTCACTTGGGACAGTCCCAAGCACAGAGCCAGCTCCCGAGGTAAGAGGGAGCCATTGTTCCCAGTCTCCCAAGGGTAGAAATGTGTGTCACATGGCCCACCCTGTGCCAAGCCCCCATCCATGAGGGTGGCAGTGAGGAAGGAAGAAGATTTGCACCCCACATTGGCTGTGCCTCTGACTGGGGGTGAGGCAGGACAGCAAGTGGGCCCCAGGGAAAGGAGTTGTGAGAGGGGAGGGCCCAGCGAACTCAAGATATGTCTTAGAGTGGGGATGGGGTCACCTTATCCTCTGAAAATCTGGCCACTCGGATTGTGTCATCTGGAAGGCTTCAACCCTCCATTCCACAACTACCTGGGGTGGGAGTAGGAGACCCATAAGTCCTGACTTGAAGGGCTGCCTAGTATGGCGTGGATGCTAGCCCCTAGATAGCTGGAGATACATACATAGCTCCTCACGTCCTGACCCAGGGACCCCTCAAAACTGGACAGAAGGAAGGGATGTAGTAACAAAGGTAGGATCTAGGACGGACCTATGCTGTCAGTTCCCAAGGTTGCCATCACAATGTAGCACCAAACAAATTTTTCGAAGTGCAGGCACATGTTGTCTTAGCTCTGAAGGCTTGAAGTCCTGTCTTCGGTGTCCTCAAGATTGGCCCTTCCTAGGTGTCTTAGGGTTTCTATTGCTGCAACGAAACACCATGACCAATAAGCAAGTTGGGGAAGGGTTTATTAGGCTTACACTTCGGCATTGTTGCTCATCACTGAAGGAAATCAGGACAGGAACTCAATCAAACAGGGCAGAAAACTGACACAGAGGCCATGGAGGGGAGCTGTTTACTGGCTTGCTTCCCATGGCTTGATCAGTTAGCCTTCTTATAGAACCCAGGAACAACAGCCCAGAGATGGCACCACCCACCATGGACTGGATCTTGCCCCATTATCATTAAATGAGAAAAATGCTTTACAGCTGGATCTCATGGAAGCATTTTCTCAGCTGAGGCTCCTTCCTCTGATGACTTTAGCTTTTGCTAAGTTGACTTACGAAATCACTAGGGCTGTGAGGAGTACCTGCACTGGGCTCCCCTGTGCCTTGTAGGTGACTTTTATCACTCCCCTTCCTCTTCAGTGTCTGAATTTTCCCTTTATATAAGGACACTAGGTTAGGCCTCTCTACTTCACAGTGACCTCAGCTTCAGTGAACATATCTCCAGTTCCTGTTTCATATATGGTCATGAGTCGAGGTACTTGGGGTCAGGGTTTCTCAATTTCTTTTTTTGGAAGGCATGCATCAATCAGCATTCTCTGCCTTTTGTGAGCAGTGGCTTTATTCTCCAGTGTGCTCATTACTTCCTGACATGTATATCCCTCCTCTTTCTCATCAGTTAGTACTCCTGCCAGCCAACTGCTCTTCCAAGGAAGATTTGTATTTTTCCACTGTTTTCCAAGCACCTTATAAATGCCTAGTGCATAGCTGGCACTCCAAACTTGTTAATGATGAATAGGTGGATACAAAGAAGGAAGGGCGACATAGAAAGCCCTATGTTCCATCTTCTAGGTAAAATGGTAAACCAGAACCAAAACTCCATGAGAAACCCAGAAGTGACTGTCGCTCTCCCAGTTCTGACAGACATAGAGGGGGAGCTTCTAGCATTACAGCTTTACTCCCGTTTCCATCCCTGAACAGGATAGGGAATTTTTTGTTTTGTTTTCTTCTTTTGTTTATTTTGTTTTTCATTTTTGTTTTGTTTTGTTTTTTCGAGACAGGGTTTCTCTGTAGCTTTGGAGCCTGTCCTAGAACTAGCTCTCATAGATCCACCTGCCTCTGCCTCCTGAGTGCTGGGATTAAAGGCATGTACCACCACCGCCTGGCAGGAATGTTGTTAATAAATGGGATTGTCATAGGTTGGAAGACATAAATGAGTTTAATTGCTGCTGTTTCCCCAGATGTGGGGACCATATTGGCACATCAATAGTTTTAACCCAGCAATCCATAAACACATCTGAACATCTGAAGGGACTCTGATAGGCCTTGCCCTTCCCCTATTCCCTTTGCCTTGAAAAAAAAACTGTTATATTAAATTCCTAAAGCTGGCCAATCAGGTCTATTCTCTTATTTGACCACTTCCTCCTCCTGAGGCTGACCACTAAGGTCCAGCTATCAAAAATATTGAAGTCCACAATCAAAAGACCCCCTGTGGCTGCCCTAATTAACATATCTAATCAAAATTAATAAAAATTAAACACCTCATCCTAACACAGTGCTTTCCCTTTTACCTTTATAAACCACCATTTGCTTAGGGGCCACATCTGTCTCATTTCTTCCCAGAGGCAGTCCTTTGTCCCTCTAGGACAAATATCACTGTCCCCTTTCCCTTGTTCCTTTCCCTTTCTTCCTTGTCCTCTGTCTCCTGTTTTTGTCTCTTATTCCCTATCCTTTGTCCGTCTGGGGCAAATAAACCTCTTTTGTGCTAAGAACTTGGTCTCGGAGTGTCTTGTGCCGAATACTGGTCCCTTCAGTATCAATGAGCTTTAAGTCAGTATAATAAGATATCGGACCCAGTTTAACTTTGTAAGGAAGGTTTGTGTAGCTCACAGTTTTGTGCAAACAACACGGTGCAGGCTCTGGTATGGATCCTTCTTGGCTATAGTGCCTCACAGTATACAGTAATGGTGGGAACATGTGTAGAAAGGGTGATCAAATACCAAACCTAGTGGCATAGAGAGCTGGGAAGGGCCATATTTGCTTCTTTTATAACAATTACCTTCAAGCACCCCCAAGAATTACTTTAATCTTTTTCAGAGCAGGGCCAAAGGAGCTCCCACCAAATGGCTCTTAAAAGTTCTGACACACCCCTCCCACCATCCTGGGAACTAAGTTTCTAACATTTTGACCCCACTTCAATAAGTAGAGTGTGCCAGAAATAACATGCTGTCTCTTGGACAATAGATGAACTTCTTGTTGCTACCACCTTGTCTCAGAAGTAAACCAGTTCCAATGCTGTTCTCCTCAAGTTATGTCCACACAAACATGTTCCACCATGTTCAGGATGTCCCATGGGTAGTAGGCCCTACAGCTGAGGTACTAGTGAAAGGCTGGATGCTAATATAACACATATCATTACCAAAGGGCTCTATCCTGTCTTAGTCACTGCTCTATTGCTGTGAACAGACACCACAACCAAGGCAACGCTTAAAAAGAAAAGAGAAAGCATTTCATTGGGAGCTTGCTTACAGTTATCATCATGACAAGGAGTATGGAAGCAGATGCTGGAGGAGTAGTTGAGAGCGACCCTGATCTGTAGACAGAAAGAGAGCCTAGGCATGGCATGGTTTTTTGATACCTCAAAGTGCACCATCAATGACACACCTACTCCAACATGGTCACACTATTCTAACAAGGCCACATTTCCTAATCCTTCTAATCTGTTTAAAGAGTTCTACTCTCTGGTGACTAAGTATTCAAATATATGAGCCTATGAGAGTCATTCTTATTCAAACCATGACATTGTAACAAGTCTTTTCCTATCCCACCAACCAGCTCCTAAATAATAACATGGAGACTTACTATTAATTATGAAAGCTTAACCTTAGTTTAGGCTTGTCCCACTAGCTTTTTAAATGTAAACTAACCCCTTTATTTTAATCTGCATTCTGTCACATGGCTCATTACCTCATTGCTCCATATGGCTGCTGGTAGGTTGCCCATGCTTCAATGGATAGGCGCACACTTGCATGCAGTCATCACTCAGTGTATTTTTTTAAAGAAGAGATAAAGGTGAGAGGGGAAAATATTGGAGGGGCTCTAAGGGATAGGGAGGGGGATTTTAGTTGAACATGAAGAAAATTTTTAGCTGTGTGAAGCTGTCAAAGAATAAAACATCATTTTAAACAAAAAACACACATGCATGCACATACACAAAAAGCAAGCAACCAGACAAAAACATTACCTCTAAAGAGAACCATAAGCCATCCTTACAGTAGTGCGGGATTTTAATCTCAGCTACTTGTGAGGCTGAAGTAAGAAGACAAAAAGTTCAAGGCCAACCTGGCCAACTCAATGAAACTCTGTCTGAAAATAAAGAAGTCTGGGGATATAGCTTAGTGGTACAGTTCTTGCCTAGCATGAAGAAGACCCTAGGTTCAGGTCCTAGTTCTACAAATGAAAGAGTGCTGCATGGTGGTTGAACATCTTACCACTAGGACATAGAACTCCCAATCAGATGGTCTGTAAGGTCCTGGCATACAACATGTGATCTGTATTTTCCCCTTTGAACTAGGCATTGGGCATACCCTATAGTGCAGTATCATCCAGGGAAAAGAGGACCAAGCTTGAACTTGAACTGCACCAGCTAATATGCTCAGTTACACCTTACTCTTCCCTGATTCCCATCTACACAACGACCTCATAAAGGATTTCTTATGCTACATTTGGTAGACACTTGTAAGATGTTTGTGTGATCTATAATGTTGTGGGCACAGGTGAAATGCATATATGATGGTGGTCCCAAAAGAGTTTAATGGAGCCGAAAGTCTAGTGATGTTACATCTTATATAACCCATCACTTGTGTTTGCGGTGGTGCTGGTACAAGTTATCTGTTTAGATCCACAGACTCTACTGTGTTCTGGTTGCCTACAGTGCAGAGTAACATACTGTACAGATTTGTTTCTCAGGAGTAACACCTTACACCTTGTAGTCAATGTGTAAAAGGCCACACAGTCTAGGTCTGTGTATTGGATAAAATGGGCTAATAAGGAAATTCTCAAAATGTAACTCTATTATGAAGCAACAAATTACTGAATTATTATTCTCATTACAATGAAAAGGAAATGGAGAGATGGAGACCTGCCCAGTGCTTAACAGTGCTTGCTGCTCTTCCAGAAAACTGGAGTTCAGTTCTCAGCATTCACACTGCGTAGCTCACAACTACTTGTAACTAACTCCAGCTCCAGGGCATCTGATGATCTCTTCTGGCTTCTGCAAGTACCAAACGCAAATGGCAAGCACATGCGTGTGCGTGCACACACAGAGACAGATGGTGGCAGTCAAAAGCAGGCTGGCTTACCCAGGACTGATGCTCCTCAGCAGCAGTGGACAAAGGAACACAGTAAGGCAACCAGCTGATGGTTGGCTAAAAGCAAGGTGGTTATGGGGTGGGAGAGTTATTCAGTATGATCATGGGAATGGAAATGGAGGAGAGCACAGACCTGATTTCCTCCTGATATAATCTTGATTAGGTGACTTTTCTCTCTCTAGATGTTTCTTCCCTCACTGTTTCATCTCAGGTATCTGTTGGTGATAAAAGTTGTCACCACCACCCATCCCCTCCAGGTGTACAGGAGGAATGGATGGGAAATCTCCCAGCATCCTGGAATAGTTTTTTTGGGAGGAGTGAGTACCATTTCAAGTACATGACAGCTGTATTAGAGTGGGCAGATGGCCTGAAGGTATTGTCGGTCTGGTGCCCGCTATTCATGACACCCCACTGAAGACACTAGTGAATTGAGTTGTTGTGATCCCTCTGCTCAAGTGTGTGCTCCTGGAAGCATCTCCCCAGTGAAGAGGAGAATGGAGAGCCAGTCTTTCACAGTTACTCACTGCATTCTTGACACTGGTCAGGCTCTGGGAAAAGCTACCAATAGGACAGATATCCAGGACAATGAGGAGACTTGTGGGTATCCTGGATGATAGTCACCCAAGAGCCAGAGGGTACAGCTTAAGGAGCAAGGGGACAAAAAGGGACAAGCAAGTCCACACGGGTGGACAGTTCAAGTGAAAAGGAATAGACAGCAAAGCAAGGGGACACAGAAGAGGCAATGTGGTCAGAACAGTTCAGGTAGAGGCACTGGGTGGGGCAAAAGATGGCTGCAGGGTTAAGGTGGATAACATGAGGAATATAAACATTCAGGGCTGAAGCTCTGCAGAGGAAAAGGGCACATACTCGGGGATGCACTGTGGGGTTCAGGGTATTCCCAATTCAGGGACACAGGGTTGGGGCCACTCTGGAGTTCCAGGCACTTCTGAGTCTGGCACTCCCGACGGTCTGCGATACTGGGGTTCTGGATACTGAGATTCTGGATACTCAGGTTCAAGGAATTTTCAGATACCTGGGGTCTGTGCATTCCGCGGATTCCGGCACTATGGGGGAAAGGGTCACTCCTGGGGTCCGGGCACTCTGAAGTCCTGGCACTCCAGGGTGTGCAACACCGGGGTCGGGTGTGCTCTAGGGTCCAGTTCACTGTGATGTTACAGGCACTTTGCTAGTCTGGGGTATTCCGGGGTTCCGGACAGTCTGGGTTTTCGGGGAGTTCTGAAGTTACACGTACGTTGGGGATCCGGAAGCTCCGGAGTTCCGGGGAGTCTTCGGGTCCTGGGTGCTCCGGGGTCTCAAGTTTCGCGGTGCCGCCAGGTCCCGGCACTCCAGAACAAGTACCGCTGGGCGGGGCCGCAGGGGCCGCTGGGACTACGCGTCCCAGCAAGCCGTGCGCGCGTCACTTCCGGAAGCGGGCGGGAGCCATCGAGTGTTTACTTCCGGCCGCCGGCGGGGCTGAGGCCGAGCGAGGCGCGGGCTCCGCGCAGCCATGGACTGGCTCATGGGGTGAGTGGCGGCTGCCGGCAAAGCGCGGCGCTGTGCGGGGCGGCGGCGAACGTAGCGAACGCGGGGCGGCGGGCGGCTAGCTTCAGGAGGGGCGGGAGCTCGGGGGGACGGCCAGCCGCTGCGGGACGCCGGGAGGCCGGGCGGGCGGGAGGGCGGCGGGCGGGAGCGAGGCCCGGTCCCCAAGGCGCTGTCCCGAGAGGCCGCGGCCCCTCGCCGCGGGATGACGGGCCGCGAGTCGGACGCCGGACGCCGTCGGTCTTCGAGGGGCCTGCGAAAGTTCTTCCGCCCAAATGACTTTCTTCTAATTTACTTTTGAGGAGAGTGAGAGGCGGGCGCTCCTGGCCGCGCGCGCTCTCCCAGCTTCTCAGTCCCCGTCCCTGTGGCGGTGCCCGCGGCCCTGCTGCGGGTTCAGCGTAACCACACTGAGCCACGGAGATGCCCGCCTTTGGTTTCGGCAGTGCGATGGCTGCGCGGGACCCTGGAGTTAGAAGCTGGGGAAAGGCGGAGGGTAGCATAAGTGGTGGGACTTTCAGGATGACTGAGGTGATGGAAACGGGTTCTGACCTCCCAAGTGCGTGCAACCTAGGGAGAGGCCGGACCAAGAGGACAGGCAACCCCAGGGGTAATCAGGAGGCCAAGGGAGGTCAGGAGCCACATTGTGCCACTTAGGTGACACAGGGGACCAGGCGTAGGCCCATCTGGTTTCTGTAAGAGGCAGCACTGTCACTGACTCTTCTCTGCTTACTAGCTGTGTCCTCCTCTCTAGCCTTGCTTTAAAGTATCGCGTGTTAGATGGAAGCTGTGGAATGTTCATTACAGGTATATGGAAGGGTAAACTGAGATAAGGGCCAGCACATGCTTGGCATACAGTAGGCATTGTCCGGGGATCTGTCCTGTTCATTTTCAAGGTCTCTGAAGCCCAGGGTGTTAAGTGCAGGACACACAGATGTGTCCAGCCTCTTCAGCTCACTCTCCCTTTGTGCCTTTGTGGAGGGAGCCAGCATTGGAGATACCTTGGCCTACCTGTGAATACGGTTCCACTGCAAGAGACCTGGATCTTCAGCTGGGGCACTGAGGAAGCTGTCCACTGCTGTATGTGTTATTTTTATAGACCCGTGCCCATGAGTGGCAGGTGCCTTTTGCCTACAGGCCGACCAGAAGCCAATCTTGAAACTGACTGAGGACTTTTGTGTGGGGGCTGAATCATCATTGCAAATAAGCATACATTAACCATCATCAGCCTTTGGAGGCACTGGTTCTTGTGACTCCTTGGAGACAAGGAACCCTGTGGGAAAGGACAGCTGAACCCTTATCTCTTACCCTAGGATAGGGTCCGTCTAGGCCCTAGAGTTTATAGCTGGAAGCTGCTTCTGCTTTTGGGGCTTTAGGAAAGGAAGGAATCTCAGCCTTACTGTAAAAATAGAGATGTGGTTGCAAAGGGCAGTGGAGATTTTTAAGAGGGATCTGGTTGCAGTGTAATTGTCTTTGTGTTCGTGTTCTTCAGTGTCACAGATTGCATACTGGATATTGGCATTCCTAAGTTCTTTTATACAGTACCTGTCTAGAATCCTCTTTTCTCCCTGGTGGTCAGATACAGTTCCTCCTTGATGTCTTTGGAGGATAGAGGCACATGCCCCAGTATTCTTCATCCTGCTCTCATTGTATTGCTATAAAAGTAGGAAGACATGAAAGTTTTAGAGTGAGCTTCAGAGATTCCTTCTACTCCACACACACTCAGAGATCTCATCCACTTTGTCTTCTGATCCCTGGTGAGAGCTGGTTAGGTGGCCAGTAAGGAGTGAAGCCATTTTTTTTCTCCCGAGTGCCCATTGTTTGCTCAGGGCTGGAACTTTATCTGCAGTTAATCCTTTAACTAGTTTTTTGTCTGGAAGAATTGAAGAAAAGTATCTTTTACTGTATCTTAATCATTTTTAAAATTCTGACCATACATTGTCAATGAGGAGTTTAGAATACAGTGGTTGTGTTTTGAGAAGGATTGTTTGTTTGCTTGCTTGCTTTAAACTAAAGGTTTTGTGGGATTGCTTCATGTTGCGTGGACCAAGTAATGGGTGTGAGAGTAGCATTCTTTTCCAGCAATTGTTAGAGCCAGTGCTCTACGAAAATGCAAGTAGAAAACCACATCTTCCTCTTAGCTGGATGAGGATCAAGCTGGGAATGCAAGCATTTCACAGCCTTATCTTTTGCATTCAGCTGCTCAGAGGAAGGGAGGCCCTACAGGGAAACATGCTTGGGATAGCCAGAGCAGAATTTGGCACGTTGGGACTTGGTAGTGGACCTGCTGGGACTTTTCTGGAGAATGTTGTAGGTGTGGCTCTTAGCTGCCTCTTGTGCTGTTGGTTTCCTCTGCTTGGAGAAACTTTGAGCTTCTTGTAAAGCAGTGTATATAGTCAGACCACCTTCAGCCCTTTTTAGAAAGGGTTACAACTTTTGTATAGCGAATCTTTGTTCTGTTCTGGACACCCAAGAACAGCGTAACAACCAAGGGGAAGCTGCTCAGGATTTGGAGAAGGGAACCTCAACAAATTTTGTGATACTTTAGGAAACTCTTGACTCTTTCCTGTCAGGGGCAGGCATTTAAGCAGAAGGTCTGAGTGTAGTTTGGATTTTATCTAGCGGAAAGCAGTCCCGAAGCTTCTGAACTCCTGGGAGTCAGAAGAACACACTTTCTCCTCTTCCCCCTGATGATAGCAAATCGGCCCTCCTGCCCAGCAACCCTTACTGAACCTCTGCCCCTCCAGGAGTCCCTCTCCAGCCTGCCACTGTGGCTCCCTTTCCAGATGTTCCTGACTCTTGTGGAACTACAAGTGCCTTCCCAGTCATGCTCTCCTGTTACTCTTCAGGCATTGGGTGCAGTCAGGAGATTAAACTTGGTGTTGGCCGTTCATACAGTGTACATTCGGAGGTCTGCTCTTGCTCAGCTAACAGGTGAAAACTAAATGGCCTTAGGACTTTCCAGTTTTTCTGGAGCAGCTTTCAGTAGTCTTCTACTCTGAGCAGTTGTGTGTAGGGGTAAAAGGCTTTATCTCCTGGGAGAGTATTTCTGGTGACTGACTTCTGACTGGGCTTGACAGAGTCTGTAGGTTTTGTTTGAATAGCCTGTGGTATGGTTTACATACCACCAGGTTTGCTTGTTTTAAGTATATGATTAGGTAATTTTTAGTAAAATTATAGATTTTTGTTACTAAGACCATGATTTAATTTAGTTTAAAATTTGTGTGTATGTGTGTTGCTAGGGGTGGAACCCACAGCCTTCAGCATCTTGGGCAAACCCCCTACCATGCCATCCTCAGCCCATTATGGAACATTACCATCATTCTTTGAATAGCCCTCTAGTTGCTACAGATCCCCACCCCCACAAGAGGCCGCATCAATCCACTCTATTCCAGTGTAGTGTATGAATGGAGTCATGAGACCTATTCTGAGATAGATTCAGTGTATCAGCAACTGTGTTCATTTGTTGTTCCACCAGGAATTGTGAGGAGACTTGCATGTTCTGTTGTTGTTGAGGTGGTTGTTGAAAGTTTGCAGTCATGTCTGATGATGCTGTAACCCAATTTTTTAGGACAGTGAACTGTACTCCTTCCCCAGCCAAGAACAAGCACAATAGAAGTATCAATGATCTGAGTGAGTGTGAATTAGAGTATAGGAATCTTCCTAAAAGATTGAGGCACAGTAAGTGGAGAGGATACCTGCAAGAGGCCTAAAGGCATGATGGAGATGCCATCTCTTGGACCCAGGCTCTCTAGTAGATGGTCCCACTGAAAGATGTGATTCTAGGAACACCCTCAGGAATAGCTTCTTTCCATGAGAGGCTTCCCAGGTAGTCATCTGGGTTGGGCTTGCAAAGGTGTCTGCTTGATTCTCTTGTGTTCCCATTCCCTTAAAAAACAAAAACAAAAAACAAACAAAAAACCCCCAGTGATCGTGAGTGCTGTGTACTTCAAGACACTTTTGTTTGCTTAGAGTGTCCCCTGGGAGCTCATATACAAGCATCCTCAAGCTGGCCAGCAGTGAGCAGGGTGAGGCCAGTGGTGTGTTGAAGAAGAGCTCTCTGTCGACTGGGGACAGTTAGATGGCACAGCTGTGCATCCCTATAAAGGTGTGTGAGGCCACTGTTTGCTTTCCTTAGTGGGTCTTCAATCCAGTTGTTGATTCATATTGCCATACTCAGTACCTGCCCAGCAAGGCATCTTCTCAGGCTGCCTTTAGACCTTGCTATCATTTATTGTTGCTTGTGGGATGACAGTTGAGAGTACTTACTTGCAAGACTTCCTCTCAGGAGGAACTGTGGTCTGCCATGGTCATTTAGTATAGCACATATTAAAGGCCAACTCAGTGGGGAACGCCCATACCAGTGGTCCTGGTAGCCCAGCATTTCCTGTATCTTCCTTGTAGTGGCCATGGAAACAGACACACTTAAACCCCACTTCCTGTGTTTGTATAGACATGCTGTACAGCCCTGAGGGAAGCTCAGTCTGTTGGCAGGATGGACAAGCTCAGGTCCTAGTGGGCACCATCCACCCTCCCCTGCTCTACTGTGCAACTGAAAGAGTACTGGGGTGAGGTCGTTGGGCATTTCTTGGTGGGAATTTCTGTTCACCCTGTCTGTTGTGGGCCAGTCTGGCAGAAGAAGGTGCTAGCTGCTCCTCCCTGCCTTGCCAGAAGTTCCTCCCATTCTGTGCCTACCTCCTGTTTGTTTGTTTTTTTTCTGTACAGGATTTCTCAGCTGGGGCACACCCGCTGGTGTTCACTGCAGCTTCATGGGATGGTCCCTGGGAACACGGAAGTAAAAACAATTGAAATTAAAACAAAAGGTTAAAGAGAGGAGGAAGAGGTTGTTCAATAGGTTCATTCAGACCACATGTGACCCATGGCCCCTTCACTTGGCATTGTCAGTGTCTGTGCCGTGGACCATAGCCACACCTACTGGTTTTTTGTTTTTTTTTTCCTCTTTGAAGGTTCTCTTTGCCAGCATGCTTGACCATCTGAGCTGCAGTTTTCATCCAGTTGCTCCCACAATCCTTGGCACATTCCTGCCAGGGTCTTAGGGCCATGTACAGTTAAGTCCATGTGGTTATGTTGTGTTCTAACTTGGGCCCAGTGATTTTGGATGACATATTTTGTTGTTTTGGTGTGTCAGGAAGGCTCACTTCTGTGTATGAGCTTGTCCCCCAGAGGTCATGGATGGTGGACAGGTAGAAACAGGAGGAATGGCCTGACCTCTGGCTTTTGCCTGTGGCTTTTAGGGTCAGGCACTTTCTCTCAGTTGCCTTTTCAGTGATACTCCTTTTCTTCCCTCCTTGAGCTAGCAGAAGAGACACAGTCTCAGCAGCCCTCGACAGGTTTGGACTACAGTGTCCCTACTGAAGGTTCCTGCCTTCACCTTGTGGGACTTGTCCTGAATCTTTAAAAAGGCCTGACAGTGCCAAGTGTCCCCAAGGAAGTAATATCTGAGGTTGGCCTTGGGATCAAGCCCAGGAATGTAAAATTAGTCTAGGCATGGTGTAACACACAGCTTGGCTTGTCTGCATGGGGCCTTGCTGTGTGAAGTCCTGGCTAGATCCCCAGGCCTGTGTCAGTGTTCTCTGCAGAACTTCTGTAGGCTAGTGGGAGCTGCTGTGCCACTGGCATACTTGCCTTTCTACTCGTTAGCCAGTTCTTTCAGTGCCATATGTGACAAGGCAGTT
Organism: Dicrostonyx torquatus; assembly: GCA_028555095.1. NCBI lineage: Eukaryota > Metazoa > Chordata > Mammalia > Rodentia > Cricetidae > Dicrostonyx > Dicrostonyx torquatus. The sequence goes on from JAQHUG010000157.1 coordinate 3,795,465, forward strand.
TGTGTGAGCTCTGGTGTTGTGAGATACAAAGTGTGAGCCAGAGACTCTAGTGGAATCAAGGAGCTGCCAGAGGTGAGTACTGTAGAGACAAGTGGTCTGCTACTTAAGGGGACCAGTAAGGAAACTGGGGTATGGTGGATGTAGGGCAGGAGAGTAATTTTAGTGGAAATCCTAGGGTTTGAGAAGGTGCCATGAAGATGGAAGGCTGACAAGGTGGATATTTGCACAGGAGGGCTGCCTGTACTGTCTTTCCTAGGTCACCATAGACTTGTTCAGTATTCTACAGTCAAGTACAGTCTTCATCATTTATTACTTTTATCCTTTTTTTATTTTGATGAATGAGTTGCCCCAAATTTAGCTAGTGGGAGTACTTTTGAATTAGCTCTTTTATCCCTTGAATAGGAAAAGGGATTGGGAGAAGTGGCTGGAGGATCAGGGCTCTGACTGGCACACTAGGGCAGCGGTTCTCAACTTGTGGGGACAACCCCTTTGGAGATAGAATGACCCTTTCACAGTAATCACATATCAGATAATCCTGCTTATCAGATATTTACAATACAGTAGCAAAATTACAGTTATGAAGTAGCAATGAAAATAATTTTATGGTTGGAGTCACCACAACATGAGAGAAACTGTATTAAAAGGTCACAGCATTATGAAGGTGGAGAACCACTGCTCTAGGGAATAATGGCAAAACTATTTTGTCTCATGATTTGGCAACTGTCTTTTGAGTATTGTGGGTTGAAACAAGTACATACATCTTTGTCATCAGGAAACAAGTTAGCTTTTTTCCCCCCTCTCCTTTTAGTTTTGAGAGTCAAGATCTTGCTTCAAACAGCCTCAGTATATGAGTAGTGGAATTCTAAATGTTTTAAGAGCATGCCTGGCTTTATTACCAAGTGTTTTTGATAAGAAAAAAAGCCAGTATGAAATAATAAACTAACAAAAACCCCTATAATGTTCCATTGGAGATGCTATGAATTTACAGTTCTCTACAGGTATTCCTTAATATTCTGTGGGTAGTGCTCCCTGGGCCACTTCAAGTACCAAGCTGCTCAAATGCTCAAGTCTCATATATATAAGTGGTATATTTATATGGAACATGGCCACCCTACTATGTATTGCGGATCATCTCTAGATTTTCTTCTGATACATGACAGGTCCAACTGCCAAGTAGATATTTGCAAGTTTGTGTTACTTAGGAAATAATGACAAAGCCTGTCACCTGTTCAGTGCAGACATTGTCTTTTGTTTGTTTGTTGCTTGGTTGATTTGAAACAGGGTCATATGGAGCCTGAGCTGGTCTATGATGTGCTACCACCTCCTGAGTGCTAAGATTATAGGCATGTACCACCACACATTATTTATGCCCTGTGGGGGATGAACCCAGAGCTTCATGCATGCTAAATAAGTGCTGTACCAACCAAGTCACATCCCCGATGCCATGTACATTTTAAAAAAATATTTATTATATATATATTTTATATATGTTTTTATACAATGGTGTGTGTATAGCTGTGTGTACATGAGTGCAGGTGTCCACAGAGGCTAGAGGAATTAAATCTCCCCAAAGCTAGAGTTACAAGATGTTGTGAGGCTTTTGTTGTGGGTGCTGGGAATCAAACCCAGGTCCCCTGCATGAGCAGTATGTGTTCTTGACTGCTGAGCCATCTTTTCAGCCCCTTCCAGATAGATTTTTTTTTTTTCTTTAGAGGGTTTCTCTGTGTATCTTTGGAGTCTGTCCTGGAACTAGCTCTTGTAGACCAGGCTGGCCTTGAACTTACAGAGATTCACCTGCATTTGCTTCCCAAGTGCTGGGATTAAAGGCGTGTGTCACCACCACCTGGTAAGGTAAATAGTTTTTTTTTAAAGTTAGTTTTTTGTTTTGTTTTTAAACCCTTATTTAAGTGTATCTTGGATTTTTCAGATCACTGTATTGATTCATGGCTATGATTTATACTTTGCTTGTACATGAGGAGTATTATGGGTTGGTACATGAGGAGTATTATGGGTTGGCCTTGGGCTTTCCTTCTGCTTTGCCAAAACTGTTAGGAAAGAGCCCTCCTTTCTTCTTTCCATGGTGCTCTTGGCCACATCTCTTTGAAGCAGTCTGTTCTCAGCAGAGACCGCAGCTGTCTACTCATTGTACTCACTGTTTCTGTTGTGACAGGGACATTCAGCGAGGGTAAGTGTATATTTTATGGCAGCTCCAGGGACAAGTGCCTGTCCAACTCTGCATCTTTGACTGTGATTTTGGCTCAGCAGACCCAAATGGGGCAAGGATTGGAAGGCTGTTTATCTGTTGCTGCTGCTCCTTCCTGATCCTTAACCTTTGTGCTTCAGACAAGGTGTTTTCACCTCACCTGCTCTAGTTCTTCCAGGTCCCCTGTGCTACCTCCATCTGTCTGGGACACCCCTTTTCTTGGCAGGTAGGTGGAGTTCTGTGGCAGGGTAGCTTCAAGTTGACCTCCAGGCAGGATGAGATAGACTTCCTAGATTCTCTGAAACCTAATCCATGGCTAAGTGACTAGTACCTTCTGGTCTGTGCCTGCGGTTGTAGTCTTTAGGGTCTCTTCTGCTGTAAACAATGGAGAGCCTCTGAGGCCTAACACCCGACCTTACTGCTGGGGATAGAAGGGACAAACTCTGATAGTAGTTTGTCCTCAGCAATGTGACTGGGCTCTTTCCTGGCCCCTTCTCTCTACTGTATCTTTTTGCTGTGACCTTGTGAACTTTCCTTGTATGCCATCACAGGATCTGACGGACTGTAGTATTCAAGGCCCAGTGTTCTTGGTAGCTAGCACGGGAGTCATAGAAGCAGCCATGTCAACCAGAGAATAGGAGTCTGCTCTGTCTCTAGTCTGCCTGTCTCTGGGCTTTGCTTTTTATCAAAATAATTGTTTCTTAGTGGAAGGTTTTATTTTTAAATTATTATTTCTTCATTTATGTGTTTGGGTATTTTCCCTGGATGTACTTCTGTGTACCATATGCATGCCTGGTGCTGTGGAGGTCAGAAGAAGGCATCAGATCCCCTGGAACTGGAGTTACAGACAACTGTGAGCCACCAGGTTGCTGGGAATCAGCCTGGGTCCTCTGGAAAAGTAGCCAGTACCCTTAGTCACTGAACCGTCTCTCCAGTCTTTAGTGGAGTGCTTTAAAAAGATCATTCTTTATGTTTTTAGCAGTCTCTTGCTAATGCCCCTCTGCCTCTGGGACTTGACATGCTGACCTGCTCTGGGTCTTTTGGTGGAAAAAATTCCTATATGGAATCTACCCTTTGTTCTGTTCTCTTGCTACGGTCATTGTCTCCTGGTGTCTTCCTTTGGGATCTTACTACTTCCCTCAGCTTGGCCACTCAGCCCAATGCTAATAAATCTCCTTTTATTCTGGCTTGCTTGGTCCATTCAGCATGGCTTACCTGGTTGGCTTCTCTAAGGCCCCAGCCCCTTTTCTTGTCCTGTCTGGGTAGGGTGTGGCTACTTGTCTTTCCTGACCCTTATTTCGTCCCTCTTTTCTTCCTATCTGTACTTTCCTACAAGGTTCCTGTGATGCCAATAGCAGCACAAGGCAGTGAGTCCATGACTGGCTGCTGTGTCCATTGCTCTCCTGTTCACATTCTTCTAAAAGGAGATAACCTCATATTATGATAGAACTGCATGCCAGATGGAGGTGCTACTGGAACACTGCTCAGGACTGAGCCCACATTAGACACTCCTTCACATTTTTCATGAGCCTTCCTTGAAGAAATAGTTGCCTTTCATTGTGAGGTTGTTTCTCAGTATCTGGAGGGAGCAAAGAGGGATAGTTATCACCTTCTTTCACCCTGCCTCTCTACCTGTACCTCTGTCTAACCACTGCTGCGTGAGGGCCTGAACTCGGGAGCCTGACTGAAGTTTTAAACCTTGCTCCTTATTCTTACTCTAGAATAGTGATTCTCATGGGGGGTCACCAAACACAACCAGAAAATACAGATATTTACATTATGATTATAATAGTAGCAGAATTACAGCTATGTAATTTTTGGTATGGAGTCACCGCAATATGATGAACTGTGTTAAAGGATCACAGCATTAGGAAGATTGAGAACCACTGCTCTAGAATGACAAGTCAGCACAGCCCTACTGCTGTGAAAGGCAATACTTGCTGTATGTAGCATGAAGCAGCGGCTAACCCACTGTGTTTGTAGAAAGAGTAGAGGCTGGAAGGACACTGTATTAGACTTGGTGTGTGGGGCCATTACCTTCACCTGATGCTTTGACTCTGTCATGCAGGTGTTTGGTAGGGACCAGGTATCTGAGGAAGGCTTAGTGGATGAAGGCTTTGCTTCAGCCTTTGTAGCCTCAGGTTTTTCTTTTTCTTTCTTTTTTTCTTTTTTCTTTTTTTTTTGTTTTTCGAGACAGGGTTTCACTGTAGTTTTAGAGCCTGTCCTGGAACTAGCTCTTGTAGACCAGGCTGGCCTCGAACTCACAGAGATCCGCCTGCCTCTGCCTCCCGAGTGCTGGGATTAAAGGCATGTGCCACCACCGCCCAGCTGCCTCAGGGCTTTCTGCCTTGAGTAGCACTAGTACCAAATCAAAGTACTAAAGCACTTTTAGAACTACTTATAGTGTCAGTTGGGTTTTGGTTTCTGAACTCGACTAGTTCTCTAAATGCCATTAGGTTGTTCTTCAGGCACCTCAGAAACTGGGAGTCAAGGAGAGCCAGGAGAGAATGACCTATCCAGGAGGTAGGAGGAACCTGTGATTACCATCCAGTCCCAGGTAGTCAAGAGTCAGAAGCTTTAAAGCAAATATACTGTTCTTCACCTGGTTGGGTTGTCTCCCCTCTGTGTTGTCGGGTGCTGAGGGAAGCAGGTGAGAGAGCATTCCCAGTTCTAGAGCTAGTGCCTCAAGAGTACCCAGGGCTCACTCATATCAACAAGGGCACTGCCAGCCAGTGCCTGTCAGTGGGTGATATGGGCATGTAGTCTGAAGCTACCATCTAATCTGGGTGCTGTACAGGTGTTATGGGGTCTGTTTCTGGTCTGATTTAGTACCTACTGTGTGTGGGACTTGACCTGGCAGATTTGTGACTTGAAGTGGAAATCCTCTGACTTCCTTATAGCTGTACTCAAGTGTCATCTCCTCAGGGCTTTAACAAGGCCAGGGAATACCTGTTGTAAGAAGGCCACTTGTTTGTTCCTGGCTTCTCAGCCCCAAAATAACCACACAGAAACTGTATTAATTAAATCACTGCTTGGCCTATTAGCTCTAGCTTCTTATTAGCTAGCTCTTACATCTTACATTTAACCCATTTCTGTTATTTTATACTTTACCACAAGGCTTGTGGTTTACCAGCAAGGTTTTGGCACGGCTGTCTCCAGCGCAGCCACATGGCTTCTCCCTGACTCCACCTTCTTTCTCCCAGCATTCAGTTTAGTTTTCCCTGCCTACCTCTTCTGCCCTGCCAGGCCCAAGACAGATTCTTTATTAACCGATGGTATTCACAACATACAGAGGGGAGTCCCACATCAAATACCCCTAGAGATAGGTGCTGGGATTGCCCACTTAAGAAGAGTTCCTGAATCACCAACTTTGGTCTGGATATTTAGCGCCTCCTACATAGCCTGATTGATCTGCTAGCTGTGCTGCCTGGCACCTAGTAATTGGCAGAATGGTGCTGCTGAAGGAGGGAAGAACATGTGACAGCCAGGACAGGCAGTTGGCTCTTGGGACAGTATGCCTCCATGTAGTGACTATATCTAGCCAGGTTTCTTTAGGAGCTGCTTACCCAGGCTGTGGGCCTGCACATGATAGGCTTTGCAGGCTTGCTGCACTCTCCACAACAGCAGACCCCACAGGAGCTTACCAGTGAGTAGGATCTGTGTATGAGGTTCAGTGGCCTCACAGGGAGAGTAGGGTGTGGTGCATAAGAGACTGTATCATTGAACTGGACCTGTTATAGCGGGGTAGAGAACACCACAGATGGCAGGCAGTCGGACACTCCCTGTGCTCTGGTGACACCTGAGTGGGTGGGCTGAGATGGGAGGGGTCAAACCATAATCTTGGCTTTTGTCTCTTAACATGTGGTCTCTCTCTGACCTGCATTTTTTCCTGTAAAATGAGAGTGAATCATTATCCTTGCCTCACTGAGGGTAGAAACAAGTCAGTCCTTGAAGCTACACAGTGTCTAGTACCTGGGAAGTCAGCAGGGGAAGTTAGGTTGCCATTTTGCCATGTTGCATTGTTACTGTTTAAAGACAAAGAACAGAAGGTACAGGAAGGGCACTGGGTCCTGCTTATGTGTTGACACAGAAGGAGAAGAATCTGAGCCAGGAAGCCTGGAGGGCACTGCCAGTCCCAGGTGGAAATGGGGTCAGGTCTGGCCGTTTGGAGAGGTGGGACTGAGACACACGTTTTCTTGGAAATGTTTCTCTATCTTGATGAGCTGTTCTCTGTGTGCTACTGTGGGGTTTTGGCGGGACTGGACATGGTGGGTGTTCACAATGGGGGCAATATTGGTTTCTTTGCCCACCTCTAAAGAATAAAGGCTGGTGGTCATGGCACTTCTTATAACTGGGTACACATGCATGTTTAGAACCCTCAGTTGGATTCACAGTCCTGTATGTCCAGAGCTTGTAGAATTCTGATGGGTGTACTTTGAATCCTTGTATGGGTGTCATAGGAGAGGGAGGAGGACCTCTGTTCTTGTGAAACTTGGTATTATGTTTCTATTGTAGAAAGACAAAGCACATCAAGAAAAAACAAAAACAGAAAGCAAAAGCTAATGATCCCACCACTTAGGTGGTTCAAGCTGCCACTCTCTGTCCTGTTTCCTGTGCTTGGTACTTAGAGTGTTTCCAGACCAAGTGGTGCCTTTTGAGGTCCACACTGCTGTACCTGATGCTTCCATGGTTTCTTGAGTGGTTACTGGCGTACTCCAAGCAATTCTTCCACACTTCTCCCACCTTTCCTGCTAGCGGTAGGCAAAACAGTGTCATTCCATAGCACTGGGACCATGTGGTTTTCTTTTGTGATCATCTTTGCCTTTGCCTACTCTACCTTGTTTGGTTCTGTCATTTGGTGGGCATTGAGTTCTCTGTGTGGACAAGCTCCTGAAAATTAGGAGATAGCCATAAGTAGGTTCCTAGACACAACCCCTAAGTCCCATGGGGTTGAATAGGGCCAAAGCATCTCTGTCACTTGGAGCTGCAGTGAAGCAGAGGATCTAGACCAGAAGGCAGAGGTGCCTGGGGCCAGACAGTGGTGGCTGGAGAGGTTAGGGATAACAGGGACAGGCCATGACATACCTAACATCTGCTGGGCCCATGTCTGTCTTTTCCTTCGTTGACCCTTGAGGGGTGCTCTGCTTTTGTTGTACCTTGCCTTCTTTACAGCCTTCTCTCTTCCCCCTAGTTGTTGAAAGTGAATACTTGTTTAGTTCCTCAGTCAGGTTTTTGAGGCCTATTTGCTTTTAGCACAACACTGCCCTATGTGTTCAGTGCTGAGACTGCATGGGGTTTTGAGAACACACTGGGTGCAGGGCATTATGGGAAGGCCTACAGCAATTCCTCAAATTATCTTTCAGGGAACACTTCCCTACTAATATGACTAGGTGAGTGTAGTAGGTTCTGGAGTTCTGCTACAGGTCCAGGCATGGGGTCTTTGTATGGTATGGTGTTAGTCCTGAATATTAGGATTTCATCATGAGTTGAATCTTGAGAGACAAGTGAATGGCAAGGTAGATAGGTAGGTTAGACTAAGGATATCTGTCTCTACCACTCACTGCAGCAATCAGAGTCACGGGGAAATCAGTGATGTCTGACTGTGCCATGTGTCTGTCATGAACTTCTAGGGCCACCATATTTTATGGTTGACTAAATGCTAGGGTCATTGGTCCATGGGTGTTAACAGTTGACTTCTTTCCTGTGGGATCTGTATATCATGAGGATTTGAGAGCAGTCTGCTTGCTGGATCAGCTTCTGTTTTACTGGATGGGCATTCTGGTCTTAAGTACTTAAGTACGTTTCCTAGGAATGTAGCAGGGCCTTGGGTTCTCTAGCTAAGTATTCCTTGTCTCTCTAGATGACTGTGTGAGAAACCCCAATGGCACAGGCTCTGCTGCCATCTGGGTGCTTACCAGGAGCCTTTGGAGCTCGTATTTCTTTTTTTTTCTTTTTCTTTCTTTCTTTTATTTTTTTTTTTCGAGACAGAGTTTCTCTGTGGCTTTGGAGCCTGCTCTGGAACTAGCTCTTGTAGCCCAGGCTGGTCTCGAACTCACAGAGATCCGCCTGCCTCTGCCTCCCGAGTGCTGGGATTAAAGGCGTGCGCCACCACCGCCCGGCTTGGAGCTCGTATTTCTGCTTATACAGGATCTAGTATGACTGTTCTGGTCCTGGAGCCCTCAGCAGAACTGGGTAGGAAGCCTGTTCTGTCTATGCCCACGATACCCTGTGCAGTAAAACTGCTGTCTGGCAATACTGGGTGGGACCCGCAGCTGCCTTTTCCCAATAGGCTCCTTCCTGTCCTAGGTATTCTATAGGTTGAGTGTCTCAACTGTGTGCACTAGTGCTCAGTGTTCTAGGCAGACAGTGTGGTTCAGCCCTTGCCTGGGGCATGTGTTGGAGTGATGCACAAAGCAGCAGCAGAGTGGGGCAGGGCAGCTACTGGTGCATTCCACATGTGTCTACCTCTTTTTACACAAGTAATACACATTGAGGTAAGGCTGGCTAGTCTAGGAACACAGAGATTTTTGCCTTGTCTGTCCAATGAGAGGCTGCAATTGCTTGCCACTCAGGAACAAACTGCTGGGCTGTTTTGATGAATCTGGATATCTTTCACTATACCTGCTATGTTGGTCCTTAGCTGCTAGATGGTGATTGTCTCTGCTGTGATTCCAGTAGGGGTCCTGGTTGTAGAGACAGGTGTGACGATGAAGGCCGCAGTAGTTGTTTCCACAGTGGCTGGGAAAGAAGGGCAGCATTGGGGACTCCTTGTCAGCCCTGGGGGTGATGGTGGAGGTGTTGTGCTCGGGTGTGGGCTGTGCCCACAGATACAGTGAGATAGAGAGTTGAGTCACTCCAGTGATGTTGTTGTCCTGCTCTGCTTCTCTTGACTTGGTGATTCCTAAGTCAGTCTGCCTTCCCACAGAACAAATGCTGCATTTTAGCTAATAGTCCAAAGGTGAGATTGGGTGGTACCTACAGCTGTCCTAGGTCTCTGTTTGTGGTCTCTGTTGGCTCTGTATCATCTAAGTAATGGACCAAGCAAATGGAGGTAGAAACCCCTTAGACCTACACTTCTGAAGCTGCTGTCTCTACCAAATGTGGCTGACAGGGACATTAATATTGGTATGGTCTTGTCTCATCTTGTACTTAAATTTTTTTTCTTATTAATGAATTAACTTACTTATGTGTTTGGGTATGTTATCTGCATGTTTGTCTGTGTACCATTTGTATGCCTGGTACCTGGGGAGGCCAGAAGAGACAATAGATCCTCTGGAAGTAGAGTTTCAGGTGATTATGAGCTGCCATTAAGGCAGTCCTGGGGCAGATCCTCTAAGACTGGGACTCTAGATGTGGGAAGATTCCTGGGTTTGTATAGTGCTCTGCTGGCCCTGGGCTGGGTCCAAGCCTCAGACCCAATGTAGTAATTTATAAGGCCCACTATTTCATGGGATGACCCACTCTGTAGCTCCAGGCTGTTTCAGATACGTGGTGTATAGTGGACCTATGTCCTGGTCTTTGATTCTGAACATACCTCCTTCCTACTTAAAAGACTTGGTAAATCCTTTTGCCTCCTCCACACTCATCTTGTATGCCCCAATCATACTACAGCCTGGCTGTCAGGACACCTGGTGCTCATGTATGTCCTCAGCCTTTTGCCTCATGAATGAAGACCATGTGTGTAGACAGAAGTTTCTGTCCCGTCTGGTCTGGCAGCCGTTGTCCAAATGAAACACACAGAGGCTTATATTAATTATAAACTGTTTGACCTATTAGCTCAGGCTTATTATTAACTAGCTCTTACAACTGAACCCATAATTCTTATCTGTGTTTAGCCACATGGCTTGGTACCTTTTTCTCAGTAAGGCTGTCTCATCTTGCTTTCTCTGCGTCTGGTTGGTGACTGCTTCTCTGCCTTTCTTCTTCCCAGAATTCTCTCTTAGTCTGGTTGCCCTGCCTACAACTTCCTGCTTAGCTACTTACCAATCAGCATTTTATTAAACCAATATGAGTGACAGACCTTTACAATGTACAAAAGCATTATCCCACAGCACCTGTGTGGGCTTTTCTGGCTCCCAGTTGCTTTACCTCCAGTTCTGTGCCAGGAGTCTCAGGACCAAGACAAGAGGGAACAAGTGAGTTGAAATTTGGCCCAACTTTGTTCTTCCTCCTCTTTCTTCCTTCCTTTTATGAGTCCTGCACCTCTAGGGAACGTACAGAGTTGCCCTGGTGGTGGACTGTTGAAAGATGTTGGATAGCTAAGCACTTCATCTCTTCAGTGATGTAAGGGTGGACATCACTACTGAGGAGGGGCCCCGTCTGGCAGCTCAGTTAGATCTTCAAAGTTGGTAGTGAATTGACAATTTGTTGCATTCAGGAACATGCACTGAAATGGACCAGGCTTCAGCAAACCTCAGAGACCTGAGATAAATGCAGAGTGGGTTCCAACCAAAGTAGTATTAACCTAAAACTTGACAGAGGAAGCTATATAAGAAACCAAGTGCACTTCCTAGTAACCTGAGTGGCAAAAGATCAGTGATGGGAAATAGGAAATGTCTTTAGCCAGAAGATAACATGCACAATATATGCCCAGACTTGCAGAATGCAGATAGACCAGAAGGTGGCTTGGAGGCTTGCATGTGCAAGAGGAAAGTTGGGGTTCTGGCTCACAGAGTAGCAGCACCAACCAGAAAAGGTGAGAATGAAGGAGGGTTAGAGCTTGGGTAAGGCAGTCAAGGGCAGGAATAGACTCAGGGAGAACCAAGTTGGGGGACTCCGAGGCCAGAGGCTGACTCTGGAAACTGGAAGAAAGGAAAATCCCTGGATGTGAAGGAAGAAAGGAGAGATGCACAGACTTGGTAGAGCATCTTACTGGAGCCTCTGAGGTCCACATGTAAGAAATTGACCAACCTTCTGTCACTGAAAGATGCACTGAAAGGTGTGTTTAGGATGCTCTTTGACTGGTGCTCTGACTGTAGAAGGACTGGACTTTGAAGAAATGATGTAAACTCTTTTCAGCATTTTTTCACATTAGTTGGCTGTTGGTATTTTAGTTATCTGGGATTAAATAAAATATATTGACTAATTATTGGTTTCTTTTACTTGTTCATCCCCCTTCGAGACAAGGTCCCATTATGTGGTCCTGGCTGGCTTGGAACTTTCTGTGTAGAACAGGCTAGCTCCAAGTTCACAAAAACCAGCCTGCCTTTGTCTCCTCAGTACTGGGATCAAAGATGTGTTCCACCATATCTGGCAACTTTTACTTTTTTAACGTGGCTTTTAAAAGTGTAACATTACACCTACTGCCACAGCTCATCGCACACTGCCTGGTGTGTAAACTCTTAGTCTTGGGGTAGAGCAGACAGACAGGTCACTACTTTGGCTACCTCCTCTTTCCTCATTCTGAAGGTCTCTGTTTAATGGGTGACGGGACAAGCTATGGCAAGTTTTTGCAGTGACTGGAACTGAAAGATAGCTCCATTGGGAATATAACTAACTTACCTCCTAGGTCAGAGTTGGACTCAGGATCTCATTTACTTTGTGTCTGGTCTGTTCTATATTCAGAGAGCAAGCAGGTGCATCCTTTACTTCTCCATCTTCACCTTTCTGCCTAGATCTTGGGTCTTGGCCATTGGTGCTATTGTCTGATCTGTGTGCTTAGGGGTTAGCTCAGGAGGAAACTGAGGCTGATCCTGGTTCTACTCATGTCTTAATTCCTTCTCCTTCCCTGGGTAAGGGTTGCACACCTGGACTGTTCTGTCACACCTCCTCAACTCTAGACACTGACTCCTGCCTTCACTCACCCACTGCCCTAAGCCATTAGGACTCCATGAGGGCAGGTATGTGCACAGATCAGAACCTGTGAGAAAACTAAAGGGAACTTGCTGCTTGATTACTAGGCAGAAGTGGACCTGTTAGATCCCCTGCAGGAAGCTCCTCCCTCTGGGAGGCATTACAAGAGCCAGGGAGGTATTTGGGGGCTCTTCAGAAGTGAAAGCCTGTAAGTCTTAGGCTAATTGCCTGCCCAGGATGGAGAGCCTCCAGGAGTTCAAGTCATATTTTGCCCCAAGACCTTGCATGCCTGCCATGGGACTACCTCTTGGTCCTTGATTGCTACCTTTTTCTAATGGGAGCTCTAGTGACTTCAACTGTGTGTGTATGGGTGTGGGAATACATTAATGCAAGAAAGCGCTGCTTCTAGATTTGTCATGCTTTGCACACACCCATGGTAAGTGTTTCCACAGCTGTTGTTCAGGAAGTATGGTGGATGTGACCGGCTACATTAAGTTGTGTCCTGAGGTTGGTGGGGGTGGGGGGCTCAGAATGTTTTTTTTTCTCCTGTGGAAGCTGCTTGTGAGGAAGTGGCTATGGCCTCATTACAAGGCTAGCTCCAAAGGCAGACCAAGAAGGGCTTTCAGGTCTGTAATGAGCTAATTATGCTGGCAAAGGAGTAACTAAATGGATGTCCTGCATCCAGGAGAGTTGTGTCAAGGTGTTTGGTACAGTGGAAGGGTGAATCTGAGAGGGTTTTGGGCTTGCCCTCCTTTTTCTCTTCTCCTCTCCTTGATGCAGTGCCACCCTTTCTAGTCACATCCAGATCATATCTGTATGGGACTCTAATGGAGCCCGAGAAGCTGAAGGACACAGCCCTTAATGTGAATGTTGCTCAGGCCACAGAATCAGAGGGTGGTGTTGATGACATCAGCTTGTGGCCCAGTTCCTGCTCTCCTGTCTGTAGCACTCTTTTCCTGTCCAAGCTTTTGATCCACTTTATTTCTGTATGTGGTGCTCGGAAGCAAACTCAGGGCCTCACAATGTGGGCAGGTACTTTACCACTGAACTATACATTCTCCCAACCCTCTGCTGAAACATATCGTTAGTATTCTCGTGTAAGTATTTCATTGTACATCTCTGAAAGATGAAGAGTGGTTTTTGTTTTGTTTTAAGATAGGGTCTCAATTCGTCACCCAGCTTTACTTATAACTCCTAATCCTCCTGTCTCTGCCTCCTAAGTGCTGGGGTTGAAGATGTATGCCACCACTCTAGTCACAGGGAGTCTTCTCTCAGTGTCCACTTCTTCCCAAGAACCTCACATATATCTGTCCCTTTTCTTTCCCTCTTTTAGCTTTTCACTCCTTTTTCTTTCCCTTTACTCATCCCTCCCTCCCATGTTCACTCCCTTCTTGCCTCCCTTCACTCTGAGACCCAGATAAATCCCATGGGTGGCTCTGTTGGTGTTGCCAGGTGCCATATGAATGTAGGAGCACCTTCTTTGTACTTTTCTGTTGAGGAAACTGGTTTTGCTGTGTGACTGCCATCTGTACTGTGCCCTTTACAATATTTCTCTTTGCTTGGGCAAACTGTCCATAGGCATCTTGACAAAGGTCCAGACTCCTTCACTTCCTCAGTTATAGTGATGCCTTCAGGCACTGGTCATTGGCAGGATCTATCAAGTCTTTGGATATCACAGGATGTTTCCTTTGTCTGCTTTTCTCACTAGGCAGACATCTGTAAAGAAGTGACTCTTGTAGTTGCCTGGTGCCCCCAAGAAAGTCAAGTACATGTTGTCTTTTCTCTCAGTTTTCCAGCTCTCATAATGAAAACCTTTCAGAAGTGCCAGTTTAAGGTTCTTATATCTGTAAGCATTCTTGCTCACCTGTTATGGTTCTCACTATACTTATGAACACCTTGTTCCATCTTGAACCAGGCTTGTGATCTCCTGCTCAGCTCCAGTGCCTACTAGAGCCCTCATGTGTGTGTCCCTTGGCCCTGCCTGAGTTCCTTGCTGCTGTCTGCAATCTGCAAAGTGGTCCCAGAATGTTTCTTAAGCCTTGGCTTCAGGGTGCAGGTAATGCATGTAGTAGATAGACAGCATCAAGGCTCATCCTTCCTGAAAATGGAAACCTGAAACAGGGAAACTTAGGAAGTATAAGAAGGAAAACCAGCTAGATACAGTTTTCCAAGACAAGTGAAGGCTACCAGTGAGGGACTTCAGAAACATTAGCAAGCACTAAAATAACAGACTTCATGGGTTCAGCATGACCAGGTATGCATTTTTGCAAGTCCACTGTGTGAAGTGTGGCTTGTTGGGGCTGTGATCACGTTCTACACACCTACTGTAGAGGCAACCTCTTATTGTTCACTATGGCTTGAGATACCTAGACAGGGAGATGTCAGCTGGGTAGTGAGCATAGGATAGGTCAAGCTATTGTCCTAAAGCAAGAGTAAGATGAGCAGGGGTGAGGTAGAGAAGTGGGACCCAAGAAGGCCTGCATGGTCAGAAGTAGGGTGCAGAGATGGAATATGAGAACCAGCAGGTGATCATAGTGCTTCATAGGTGTATGTCTTTGCAAACAGAACTGGCTACTGATACAGAGGTGGCTTGTAGGGTTAGGCTTGCCTTGAGGATAGGACAGGGATGGCCTTGTCAATTAGCTAGTGCTTGGCATCATCTGTTTGGCAGCTGGAAGATTCCTCTTCAGGTAACTATTCAGAGGTAGTTGCCCAGACAAGTCCCCTCTGCTAGGGTTTGGTTAGATTTGAAACACTACCTCGGTCTGTCCAGAAACTCTTCAAGTATTGATGACCTTCCCATTTCCAGGTCCAGGTCCAGCCAAGGGTGTCCAGCTGTTGACAGATTTTTAGAAAAAATGCTGTACTCTGCTCACTTAAACACACCTGAGCCATTTTGTCCTCACATAACAAGTGGGAAGGTGAATCACAGAGGTTGATGAGCCCAGGAAGTCTGGATTTACAGAGCCCATCTGGCCTGCAAGGAGGACTTCAAGAAGAACATTCAGGCATTTCCAAGAAATGGCTAACCCAACCTTATTTTTTCTGTCTGTGGTCTCCAGTTCCTTGAAGGCCTCAAGGGATTGTAGGCCCTGGACACCAGACCAGGCTGACCCATGTGGAACCAACCAAAGCTGATTGAAAAGGACCAACTATTTGTCCACATGTCAGCATGTCCCATCCGTTTATGTGTCACCCCACCACCACATCCGGATGTAGGCTAGGCTGGGCCCTGTTCCCACTAGAGGGCACTCTTGATCACTGAGGACCCCACAGTGATCCTGTTCAGTACAAAGAACAGTTATTCTATGGCTTAACTACCAGAATGTGACTTTTCTATGTGGTTGGTGGCCTCTCCTGAGTTGCCGTGGGGTTAATGAGAGAAGGCTGAAGTAAGCTCTGCATAGTGAGAACATATCCAATACCAAACGTGGACCTAGCATTGAAGTCAGCACCTAGCAGCCTACACCATTAGGTATGTTTGTACACATGTACACATGTGACTCAGGAGCCAGGCCCCAAGACCTGTGCCTTGTCCCAGCAGTGGTCGGAGAGTCTGAGTGCTCACTTGTGCCAGCTTAGGGTGACACTGGTATTTTTATCTCTGACATTTCAGTGGGTGAAAGAGATTATTCTCATTGGATCACTTTGGCCTTGTTTATTTTGACCCACCAACCTATCCTCTTTGCTTATGTTTTGTTTGGTTCCAGGATGCCTGTGACCACTCCTACATCTCAAGAGCAGTCAGGATAATAATGGAGAACATGCCCATTCTATCTGTGTCTGGTTCTTAACCTGAGTTCTGGGCTCTGTTAAGAGCCACAGTCTTGGCTCATCATGGGAATGGCTTTTAGGTGGCTTTTTCTGAAGGGAGCACACAGAGGTAGGGCTTATAGTTTACTACATCATTGATGCTATTTAGATAGCAACCGTGCTTAAAGATTATGGTCTGCTATTATCCCCTCTCACAGAGTGCCCTGGGTTTGAGTCATGTCACTGCCTGAATTGAGACTGGTGGCTCTGTACCAGAGGAAGAGGGAGCTTTTGAACCACAAACCCACCTGAAAGTGGTTGTAGGATTTTGTGTGTGATAGACATGAGATAGGTACACAGTAGTAGCCTGTGGTGGGTTTGCTCATCAACAGTGCACTGGTTTGCTGCATCCTCCCCTGTGCATATTTGAGAGACAGTGACTGGCAACCCTGCCAAGTGGATAGAGAACACATTTGGGTATCAGAGCTATAGGGCAAATCACTATGCAAACTGTATATCAGGGTTTTGATTTTGTTTTCTTTCTTTGTTTCTTTCTCTTTTGGTGCTGGGGTATGGGGTGGGACTCATGGCCTTGTGCAAACTAGGAATGTACCCTACATCTGAGCCCAAGTACATCAGTTCTGAAACCTTTAACCAGGACTCTGATATGGTCCATGAACTTAGATAAGGTGGAGACCCTGACCTTAGGGGACACAGTAGTGACACTTATTATGGGATAAGCCTGGAGCAAAGCCTCTCCCTTAGGTCTGTTTGCTGACTGGGAAGTGGGGCAGGTGTGGAGCCAACCCACCTGCCATAACAGGTTTCTTATAGATGCCTTAGAGTCTACCTGAGTGGGGATGGATGTTCCTGATGGCACAGCCTCTTCATTACACACATGTGACAAAGCAGACTTTTAGCCTTCATGAGGGGAAGGCCTATGTTGCTATTTCTGGTATCTCATTTTGTAGTCAGTAATCAGAGCTTCGTTCAGTCTTGTTATTTGTAAGTCTTTCTGAGTTTGAATGTTTGTGATAAATTGTTAAAAATCAGACTTTCTGGTCCATGGGTCTTCATGTTTTGCATGCTGAAGCATTCTATGAGGTGGCTTCTAGGTAGGGAATTCCTGGCCTGCTGTAATGGAAGATAGTGATAGCCATTGTCTTTAGTTGTTTCTTCTTTTCTTTTGTTTGTTGACCTTTTGCTCTTCCCACCCTACTTGTGTATTTTTTCTTCCTTGTATTACAGTTTTTGGGTGGAGTAGACATCTCTTTGGTGTTGATTTGCAAACATTTAGACCTATGGAATTGTCCCCCTGTTTCTTGGGCCCTTCTCTAGGATGCAGGTGATAACCTATAGACCAGGCAGGATAAGGAGGACAGTATTCCTGGGTAACCTTGGAAAGAGTCATAGAGACCTTCAGGATGGAAGTGGGAGCCTTCTGGACAGAGGGCATGGCAAATGCTGGGGTTTGAAGGAAGCCTGTCTGTGCTAGCAAATGTATGTCAATAGTAGGTCTTAGAGACCTTTGGGAGTCTGAGTCGTCAGAGCAAGATAGCCACTGCTCTGGTTTAAGTATGCTAATGTTAGCAATGCATAGGCAATACTGCTTATTTTCTGTCATTTTTTTTGCCCTTCTACTTTCTGCTATGGATGCCATAGCATAGAGGCCCTCAGCATAGGCCAGCTTCCTGGACTCAGGAATGGAGACCTGAATAAGCCCATTATAAATTTCCCACCCAGGTATTAGTGTGTTACGTCATTAGGAAAAAGATCAAGATGGGCTTTGGAAACGGATCCAAGAGTGACTTGAGCAAGCTTGGCTTTGAGAAGGCTTTCTCTCTCTGGCCAGGGGCCAAGACTGGGCCAGGGTCAGCGAGGTGGTGACTGCTAAACTGCCCTATCATGACTGGCTGGTGAGGTGGTTCGCAGTGTTATCAGGCCCTTTCCACAGGTGTTGTATGCCAAGAGTCTCCCTTGGTAGCCATAGCCTCTCGGCTCGGTTGCTGCCTCCTTGAAGAATGTGAAGAATAGTCCCTGGTACCTGCCCTGCTGTTACTCTCACTTTCAGAACATAGGCAACTCCCACATCTAATGCCTCCCCTCCATCTTTAAAGACAAAACTATTTCTAATTAGAGAGGAATGTGCCTTTGAGTGTACAGCCTGTCTGTCTGGTGACCTGCAGCTGGTTGTCAGTGAAGGAACAGTGTCCTGTGTCTTTTTAGAGTTGCCAGCCTCCTGTCCACCCAGTCTTTCCCTGTACAAAATGACCAAGACGGGTAGAGCCCTGACATGGCCTCCTGGTTCTCCTTGGCACATCTCACCTGGTATTTGTGACATAACAAAGGACACTGCCAGGTACTGAGCTAACCTCTCAGAGATCTTAGAATCCACTTGGTGGTTTGTGACTTCTCTTTAGAGCTATAGGCCAGGCACAGTCCTTGAAGGGGTATATACCATGCTGTGTGATCGAAGCTGCACTTCTGCAGCAGTGGGCCTGGGTCATGTTTCTGATGGGATAAGGCAGTAACCAGTTCTCAGTTGTACCCTTTGCATTGAAATCCTCTGCACTCCCTTCTGGAGATGCCTCTTGTCTTTCCATGGAGGTGCACTTTCATTTTCCTCTGATAGGCAGTTTCTCTGTATTTCTCTCTGAAAGTCCTACTTCTATATTTCTGTATTTCAGATTTTTCTTTTGAAAAAAATAAAAACTACCCAAACCCTATTGATTTTCAGTTTTTTGGTTTGAGTACTACAGTAAGGACACTGTGGGGGCTTCCTTGCCTGGCATGTAATTTGGAAAGACAGGGCTGGAGGGGCCTCATAACCCAAACTTAGGGAGCAGGCACCTGGCAGGCTCTGAGCAGCTCTATCCTTCTAGCCAGTTGTGCCAGAGCTGCTGCCTCCCTCTTGGGCTCTCTGCCTCCTTCCAGTGTACTGAGCCAGGCTAAATTTTGCAGCTGAGGTTTTTATACCACCAGGCAGGGAGGAGCAGCTTGGCAGGGTTGGCCATCACCCTTTCCTGGCTGCCTGTGCTCAGGGCCTGTACAGCTTGGTGACATGCCAAGGGTGTGTGATAGACAGGATGTTACAGTCTTCCTGCTGTGAATGAACTTGGCTTTAGAACCTACAAGCTCCTGGGAATAGTGAGCAGTCAGCTTAGTGGGTGTAGAACCTACTTGTGATTGCAGGTGAGCCTAGAGCCAGTTCTGTGCCTCTCCAGTATAGGGCATGCTTTACCCATGAACGCAAGTCTTCCATCCTAGACCTCCTTCCCACTTGCCATGTCTGTGAGCGTAGAGCATCAGAAAGGAAGAGATGTAGAAGCCTCTTAACACCCCTGCCCTTTTGTTGGTACAATAGCTAGGCCAGACAGGATGACTATAGCCTCCAACTCCTCTTTAATTTTCCAGTTTTGGTGGGACATGAGCTTGAAACAGAAGGATTTGGGTAGCATGGTGGTGCATTTCTCTGCCTTCTAAATTTGTCCTAGAATTCTAGCCTTCCTCCTCTTCCCTCTTGATTGTGCCAGGCAGTACTTTCTTTCCAGCCTTAATTGGCTGCTACTTCCTTACAATCAGTGCCTCACCTTTAGGAGGGTATTTGGCCTCTAAGTTGGACCCTGTGAGCCCTCTTCTTGCTGCCTTGGAGGTGGGACTCTTCCTAATTTCTTCTGGTTGAGTTGTGTCAGTTTGCAAGGCACATAGGGGGTTCCACTTGGCTTCTTCTTGGAGCTGAGGTACCCTGGCTTGTTGCCTACTCCTTTCTGTATTTTACATTGGCCTAGCCTGTCCAGGTCCCAGGTTGGCAACTGTGGAAGGGAGACTCCTTCCGACTTGGGAAGGTATGTCCCTGTCCTTGTATTTCTCAGTTCAACTTGTGAAGAAATAGGTGCTGAGTTCCAGCATCACTGATTGGTTTGTGGGAACAGTGGGATTTAAAAGGGTAGAGCTCATAGCAGTTTCTCCTCTGTAACCCAGAGAAGGAGCAGAATATCTCTTTGAGTAGTAGTCACTTGTTTCCTGAGCCAAGCACAAGACTCCTGGTGAAGGGCTTTGGAGTCCTGGCACAGGAGCATCACTCTGGCCACATGGATGTGCACTTGTCTTCCTGGAGGTCATCAAGGATAAAGGCTTCAGTGCTTATAGTGCCAGTATAGAAAACCATGTAGAACAGCCTTGGAGTGTAAGGCTATGTTCACTCCAAGTGTAAGGGAGCCTTAGCTACCATTCTTTGCCTCAGACAGTTTCCTCTCCTCTGGTACAAGACACTGGTAAGTAAGCTAGTTCTAAAAGCTTTCCCTGTGTCTCCCTCCAGCCTGAATGGCAGCTCTTCTTCTTTTGACTTTTAGGATGTTAGTAAACAGTTGAGGCTTTTCTTAGGTTGCTTCTGGGCCATGTCCATTAATGGAACAGTGACTTCTCACTCAGGAGCTAGCTCAATTGTTTTGAGTGTTAGTGTTTGGATACAGGATATCCCATCCACCCGCTGGGGCATGTTTACATTGGAGGGTGTCTTAGGGTTTCTGTTGCTGTGAAGAGACACCTTGACCAGGCAACTCTTATAAAGTAAAGGCATTTAATTGGGGTGGCTTATGTTTTCAAAGAGTCCATTTATCATCATGATATGACATGATGACTCGCAGGCTGCAAATTAAGGCATATGGTTGGGCACACACACTGACAAACCCATGTAGCCATGAGCCACACCCTAGAAGACAATATACAGTATTCTGGGACCATCCCTAGCTTCACCCTTAGCCACTGCTCGCCTGCCTTCATTTGTTTTTGATGAAATGTCATAGAAAGGGACTTCTAGGTTGCGTTGGTTTTGATGCCTCAGCTTGGACTGTGCAGTTGGTGCTTATTTTGCACTTTATGCCCGTGGTTGCTGTAGGCCTACTGGGAGGCATGTTGAGGTGCTCTTCTCTCTGCATGGGTAAACTGGCCATATCCATTGATCTGGAGCCTTGTGCTTCTCGTGTCAGTTATACGCAAATGAAAAAAATAGGCCAACAAAATTTGCCCATTGATGCTGTAGTGGTGAGTTCTCTTTAGCAGGAAAGTTGACAGAAGCCTAGACAATCATGCACATAGGGGTCAGAAGTAAGAGCGTGTCCAGAGTGCCACTGTGTAAAAAGCTGAATGAGGAAATTGGTCAGCAGCACAATTTATACACTCATGAGATCACCTCATTCCCACTGCTACCGTAGGTGTTGGGATGGTCAGGACGAAGCAGGTGTTATACTTCCTCTTGGGCCTTACTGATAGGGTGATGGGGCAGGGCAGATAGTGTGTAACTCCTGAGTGTGTGACTGTAGTGAGGAAAACACTTGAGAGAAAATGGTTCAGAGTCCACCTCAGTTCTGAAGGAGCCTTCACAAAGCCCTCAGAGCAAAATTACTTGGTCCTGACCTGGCTCTGTGACATGTCGAGATCCTGAGAGGGAAGGACATGCATGGATGTACCCATGGGCATGAGTACAGCTTTGCACACAGCTTTGTCATGTACAGCCTTCCCTGAACACCACATGGAAGAAAGGTGAACTAGATCCTGTTCTGTTAGACAACATTTGAGAAAAAGATTATAATTGGACTGGTTGATTAGAGTTAAAACACCACTTCTCCAGATGGTTGGAGGCCTGCCATGGACATGTGTCAACTGCCCTATTCTGTCTGTTAGGAATTTGAGAAATTGGGTTTGTGATAGTTATAACTGTCTGTCTACTTGAAACAATCTAGATTCACTTGGGAAGAGAGTCAAATAAGGGGTTCTCTAGATCAGGGTGGCCCAAGATCAGATCTATAGGGGATTATTTTGATTATCTTAATTGAGGTGGGCAGACTGTTCCTTGGGTTTGGATCCTGGATTGTGTCAGAATGGAGAAAGTGAACTAACCAGTTAATAGTGCATATATTCGGTCTCTCTGTTCTTTACTGGATATGACTAGGTGACTTGACTTCCTCCACAGTGATGGACTGTAACTAGGTAAGCCAAATAAACCCTTTCTCTCGTTAGGGTTTTTAAAGAGACACCATGTTTCTGTAAAGAGACACCATGACCACAGCAACTCTTATAAAAGAAAATATTTAATTGGTGTTGCTTCCATTCTAAGGGGATCAGTTCATTACCATGGTGCTGGAGAAGGAGCTAATCTTGACCTGTAGACAACAGGAAGTGGTCTGGGGCATTGGGCATGGCTTGACCATATAAGAGACCCCAAAGCCTACCCTACTACACTGACACACTTCCTCCAACAAGGCCATACGTATTGCGACAAAGCTACACCTCACAATAGTGTCACTCTCTTTGGAGGCCATTTTCTTTGACACCACATGCTATAAAGTTGTTTTTGTCCAGTATTTTATCACAGCAACAGGACAGGAAACTAGGACAAGAGGTCTGTGTGTTTCTTTTTGTGTTGTTTTTTTGAGACAGGGTTTCTCTGTGTAGCCCTAGTTGTCCTGGAACTTACTCTGTAGACCGGGCTGGCCTCAAACTCAGAGATCTGCCTGCCTCTGCCTTCTGAGTGCTAGGATTAAAGGCATATGCCACCACCTACCACCAGGCTGTGGGTCTTTTTTTTTTTTTTTTTTTAAAAAACACTCACTGTGGGTATGGAAATACCTGCTCTGATGTTCTTACGGGGTTAGGAAGATCCACTGAGATGGAAGGGTGCTGTGCATGCATTTCTGACAGGCAGATGTTCCTCTTCAGTGCTAGCTCTATGTCAACTGTTATTGATAAAAGAAAAAGGAGATCTTTGTCCCCATTTCCCAGTTTTCCTTCCTGAACCTTGAAGTCAGTGGTTGTACAATGTCTATAAGACTGCCGACCATGTCAGAGTCCTCACACTTCCTCTTTGGGTCAGATGCTAGATAGAGTCTATTCATTTGGTGTGTGCAGCTCCTTCCTGGGCAGTCTTGCTGAGCACCCCCTTCCAGGTGTCTGCTTTCATCAGAAGCCATCTGGGGTCCTGGGACCCAAGTGCACAGGCAGTGCATGTTTGCTCTGAAAAGAGGACAACTTTCCCCGAATTGGTTATTTTTCAGTGACTTCAATTTTTTTTTTCCCTACCAAGGCCAGTCTTGAGAGGAAAGCAGTCTATTCACTTTCCAGGGGTCTCATGTGAGCTCTCCACTCTTCCAGTAGCCTGGAGGGCTTTGGTGGGAGCTTGTATGTTTGTGCTCATTTCTTCCTTCCTTCCTTCTTTTCTTCCTTTCTTTTCCTTCCTTCCTTTCTTTCCTTCTAGATGAGATGTAGCCGAGTTTTAAAAGTATTTTTTAGATTTATTTTAATATGTATATATGACATTTTCCTCATATGTGTATTTCTTCATCATTGGTATGCCTGGTGCCCAGAAGAACAGGGCATTGGATCTCCCTGGAACTAGAGTTCCAGGCAGCTGTGGGCTACCATATGGGTACTGGGAATTGAACTTAGATCCTCTGTAAGATCAACAAGTATTCTTACCTGCTAAGCCATCTCTTCAGTCTTATGCCAGTTCTCGTGCTGCCTGGCACATGAAGTAGTCCCAAGGAGTGGCCTGTCCTAGAATTTCACCCTGTAGTTTGTATAAAGTTGTCAGAACGCAACTGCTTGGTGTCCTTGCCTGACCCCTGCACAGAGTAGTGCTTTCCTACCCAATCCAGCCTGAGTTACTCAGGGATTAGCAACTAGTTGGCAGCAGGGTTTGGGTCTGACCCAGGAGCCTCTATGTAAAGGATACCATCTAGCATAGCACGTGTGAAGCCCTATATCCTGAAGTTTCATGGGAATCTACAGTTTCTCCTGTTGTCATGTTGGCTACTTCCTCCCTTCCATTTATTCAGGCTACCCATTCCCCCTAAAGAGAGCTGACAGGTTCACGCTCCTTAGTGGGATGGTTTTCTGCTACCAAGAATCTCTTAGTGTAGTCACATAGGGTGGATGAGATACTTGCATGCAGGTGAAGTTAGAGGCATAGAGAAGACTTGGGGGGGCGGTCTTAGAGAGCACTCCTTCTCAGCAGGAGAGGTACAGCTATCATTGTGGTTTTGAACCTTGTGGCATACCAAGAAAAGGCTGCCTTTCTGGAACAGAGACTCTCACTGTTACAGCCTCAGGCTCCTGGGTTTGGGAGGGTCTGGAGGAGTGCTTGCCAGGAGACTGGGGACAATACACTCTTCTCCCCAGGAGCTCTTAATCCTTGGCAGTGGGCAGGTTGTATTCCTTCTGCCCAGCCTTGGCTCTCTGGTTGCACTGCCTGGGACTTGCCTTCTATCCTTTGCAGTCTCTCCATAACTGTGCGGAGGATAACAGACTACTGCTGTTGGTCACTCTGGATTTCTAAGAGTCTTTTCCCCAGGCGTGTGATTTAGGAAACATCACTTTCCGCCTGACCAGGTGTGTTCCCAGCAGACTGGAGCATGATGTGCCTCTGCTTTTTCCAGGCTAAGGTTGCATGGCTGGTGGGAGCAATATTTCTGGAGGCCAATTTGCTTTGCTTGGGGGCAGCAGGGCACTGAGATGACAACTTTGTTATGTAATCTGTGCTCCTGGCCAAAGTGGACCCAGGAGCTTCTCAATCCGGATGTTGCCTCAGGTGTACAAGCTGAATGCAGGTGTGAACATGAGGGTACTTACTTATGGGCACCTCTTCTGTGGGTAGGGGTTTCACGTGGGCATCTGCTGCACCTGAATCTGCAGTGTGGGAATACTTTATGATGACATCTGCTTGTTGGTTACTCATGTAAGAACAGCAATCATCTGGATGCTAAGCCCTGAGTCTCAGGAGAAAGCTTCCTAGGGCATTGCTCAGCTGACAGGTGCAGGCCTGTCTCCATCTCTTGTGGGGCCAGGGGAGGACAAGGCTAAAGCCAGATGCCTCTACATTGGGATGTCACCTGAGGTAATAATGTTTCTGTTTCTGTTTTTGTTTTGTTTTTTGTTTTTCAAGACAGAGTTTCTCTGTGTAACTTTGGAGCATGTCCTGGAACTCACTTTTGTACATCAGGCTGCCCTTGAACTCACAGAGATCTGCCTCCCAAGTGCTGGGATTAAAGACATGCACCACCACCGCCAGGCCGAGTAATGTTTCTACTGTGTGATTATCTAGGATGTCTGAGTGTCCTTGGATCTCTTGATCCTTCTGCCTCTCACTCAGGGCCTGTCTAGCTTTGCCCCATAGTGCCAGTGAAATCTCTGCTCTCCTGATTATATCCTACAGGGGCTTTCTGGGTCTTCAACCTCACCTCAGTCTCTAGAGGTTCCTTCCCAATATGCAGACTTTCCCCTTTATCCCTCCTCTTCTTCCCAAGCCTGCTAGAGTTGAACTCTCAATATAGGCTGATTGCCCAGTCTAACCAGCCTGGACTGGTTAAGCTTTTGAAGAAAGGACCTGGGATCTGGGCACAGGATGGAAAGCCAGATGTCTCACACAAAGGACTCTACATTCATGATGCAAGGCCCTGCCTCAGTCTATGGAGAACTGTGTGTTGTCCTCCTGCCTTGTGTGCTTGGGCACCAGGAGTTGCTGGTTAGAGTTCTCTGACTGGGCTAGTGCTGTTCCATGACAAGCTCATTTTTGGAAGCATCTTTAGGAACTCAGATGCTTTGGAACCCCAAAGGCAGGAGCAAGTGAAAGACTTCCTACTTCAAGATAGCTAGCAAGATACTCTGTATGTCAGGGTCTGCAGAGTCTTGTGATTGTTCTTATTTTGAGACTAATCTCAGCACTGACTACTAGACATTCTTCCCTCCAGTAGTCCCACCCCTGCTCCTGTTTGTGGGACCAGAGAACAGACTGTTCTATGGAATGGGCCTTCTAGCCTGGGCCTGAGGGTCTTGGCTGGCTGTGTAAAGTCATGTTTGCCAGCTACAGTATCCTGGCAATACAACCCTGGAGGTCTTTTTCTGGGTGGCCACAGCAAAGAGATATCTTCATGTTTTCTGTCCCATTAGCTTGCCTGCCTCAAGAAACATTTCAGCTCTACTAAATACCTTCATTATGTGTGTGGTGAAACCCTGAAAAGTGGCAGGAGACTCACTTGCCTCCCAGTTTTGCCTTTCTGATATTTTTGCTTTATGGGGTGTATTTAACCTGCATTAGGGATTTTGCTTTGGAAAACAGCTATGTCTTCTATATCCAGCTACAGGCTAGTGCATAACAGCTTCACCACTTGTCCAGAGGGTAAGGGTTTGTGTGTGGCTGTGTGTGTCAGGGAGGGGTATGTTTGCTTGAATGAATGCGTGTATGTGTAATAAGGGAATGAAAGAGAGCAATGATGAGTGACTGGAGCTGTGAGCGGAGGGAGCACCACGAGTCTCGCATTTCTCTGTTACTAACCACAGTTGCCATCAGTTATAAAGTTCAGTTCCGTTGTCTCTACTGAATCACTGGTATAGTATCATTGTTACAACTGAGTGCTATCCTGGTGATTCTGGTTTGAATGGAAGGGAGCACAGAATTAATCTGTCAACATAATAGACACTGTGGGGTCAGAGGCAAATCATAGAAGTCAAGAGATTCACTGGGAAAGTGTTTATGACTGAGGAGCTAAGGTGTGGCTCCAGTGAGTGTTTGGGAGGGCAGCTAAGCCTGTGGCTTGCAGAGGATCAGCCCCAGTGCCCACCTTACTGGAGTGGTCCTTAAGTGGATTAAATCCTATTTTTTCTTTCTTTCTTTTTTTTTAATTCTACTTTTTTTATAGACTTTCTCCTGTCCCCTTAATAGGAGAATTGGTACAATGCCACAATTTCATAGGGGACAGACACATGGCTTTTTTTTTCTTTATTGATATTTATTGAGCTCTACATTTTTCTCGGCTCCCCTCCCTGTCTCTCCCCTCCTCCCTCCAGCCCTCCCCCAATGTCCCTATGCTCCCAATTTACTCAGGAGATCTTGTCTTTTTATACTTTCCCATGTATATTAGGTCTATGTAAGTCTCTCTTAGTGTCCGTATTGTTGTCTCAGTTCTCTACAATTATGGTTTGTAGGCTGGCTTTCTTTGCTTTATGTTTAAAAACCAACTATGAGTGAGTACATGTGACAATTGTCTTTCTGTGTCTGGTTTACCTCACTCAAAATAATGTTCTCTAGTTCCATCCATTTTCCTGCAAAATTCAAGCTGTTATTTTTTTCTGCTGTGTAGTACTCCATTGTGTAAATGTACCACATTTTCTTTATCCATTCTT
Source organism: Dicrostonyx torquatus (assembly GCA_028555095.1). Taxonomy (NCBI): domain Eukaryota; kingdom Metazoa; phylum Chordata; class Mammalia; order Rodentia; family Cricetidae; genus Dicrostonyx; species Dicrostonyx torquatus. Next base: position 3,822,388 of record JAQHUG010000157.1, read on the forward strand.
CGGTTGAGGGGCATTTAGGTTGTTTCCAGGTTCTGTCTATGACAAACAAAGCTGCTTTGATGTGAATATGCTGAGCTGTTTAATGGCAGAGAAAAGCTGGGTTTTGACACCAGAAACATTCTCTTGTTTGTGTCTCCAGTGTAGAGGTGCTACAGTGCTCCCACAACTTCAACCACAGGTCTACTGCACTTCCTGGTCACATGCTCAGAATCATACTATCAGTAGCTGGTTTGCACTAGCTGTGGAACAGAACCTTGCTGATCATGGGCAGTGACATTCCAGTAGCAGGCCTCACTCCACCTTTTAAGAGCAAGGCTTCTGCTTTCTAGCTGCTGCCATGTTCTTGCCAGAATCTTTTTATATGGACATTTATGTTTTCTCTTGGGTTAGTGTGTAGCTGTAGCACTACTTACTGGCTTGGTATGACTTGAAAAGAAACTGCCAATTGTTTTCCAATTTAGTCATTCTGCTTCCTGTCCCCACCAATATTGTGTTCCTCCTCTGGTTGTCCTCCTCCTTTACTACCTTGTCATACATTTGCATTCTATTTGGCCTAAGCCATTCTGTCTCAGATAGCATGCAGTTCCCAGCAACCAGCCCTGCTAAACACACTTATGCATAGCAGCAGCCTTGGTCTTAGTTAGAGTTTCTGTTGCTTTGATAAAATATTGTGACCAAAAACAACTTGGGGAGGAAAGAATTTTATTTTCATATTACATCTTATAGCCTGTCATCCAGGGAAATCAAGGAAGGAAATCAAGGCAAGAATCTGGAGGCAGAAACGGATGCAGAGGCCATGGAGGAGTGCTGCTACCAGTTTGTTCACCATAGCTTGCTCAACCTACTTATACCATCCAGGATGGCACTACCCACAGTGGTCTTAGTCCTCTCATATCAATTATCAGTCAAGTAAATGTCCTACAGACTTGCCTAAAGAAAATGTCTAATTTTCTAGGTTAAGATTTTCTCTTCCCAGATGACCCCAATTTGTGCCAATTTAACATAAAATTAACCAGAAGACTGTGGGATTGTCTATCTTTATAATATGTCTTGTTGAGTCTTTAACTCTTGAAAACAGGATTGTCTTTTCTTTAAATCAGTGAGTTACAGGACTTCTGTACTTAGTGCAAATAAGAGTCTTTTGTTAAGTACATGCAACCTATGATAACTACTATGTTCAGTTTTTTAAAGATTTATTTTTATTTTATGTGTATGTATGTTTTGCCTGCATGTTTATCTGTGTGCCATGTGTGTGCCTGATACCAGCGGAGGACGGAAGAGGGTATCAGATGCCCTAGAAATGAATTTCAGATAGTTGTGAGCTGCCATATGAATTCTGTAAATAGAATTCAGGTCTTCTAGAAGAGCAATCAGTACTCTTAACAATTGAGCTGTCTTTCCATCTCCAAGTATCTTAGGGTTCTGTTGCTGTGAAGAGACACCATGATCATGGCAACTCTTAGAAAGGAAAACATTTAATTGGGGCTGGCTTATAGTTTCAGAGGTTTACTCCATTATCACCATGGCAGCATGCAGCAGACATGGTTCTGGAGAAAGAGCTGAGAGTTTTACATCTTTATCTATAGGCAGCAGGAGATTGAGACACACTGGCTAGACTTGAGCTTCTTAGACCTCAAAACCCACCCCACAGTGACACACTTCCTCCAACAAGGCTGCACCTCCTAATAGTGTCTCTCCCGCTGGGCCAAGCATTCTAACATCTGAGTCTATGGGACCCGCACCTATTCAGATCACCACCCCAAGTCCATTTATTTCATACAAACACATGAGTCTGTGGGGGCCGTTCCTATTCAGACTACCACCCCAAGTTCATTTGTTTCATATAAACTTTAAAAAAGAAGTTTGTGTCTGTTTAAATGTTGGTGGGATTCTTTTTTTCTCCTTTTAATTTAGTATTATTTGTATTTTTGAAAAACTTTGCCTGTTCTAAGCTTGGCAGAGGCACTGATTGTTAAGCTTTGTTTCTCTTTAGTTCTCTGATGCATCTGGGTGTGAGGTAGAGCTTACCAATGTTTCTTACCAACACATTCCTTTCTCCACTGAATGATTTCATACCTTTGTTCTGTCATAGTTTTCATTTCTCAAGGTCACATGCCCAGGAGAGAAGTGGTTGAGTCACAAGGTAATTTGTATGTTTAACTTTTTAAAATACATTCGAAGTGTTTGCTAGACTAGTTGGCCATTTTGGATTTCCTTCAGTAATGGTTAAGGAATCTACTTCCTCCATGTTAGCATTTTGTTTTAGCTATTCTGATAGGTGCTGCTGTGGTCTGGATATGGTTTGAGTATGCCCCCCCCAGCACCTATATGTTGACTTTAATCTCTACTGTAAGACATTCATCAGCGGAGACTGATTCTTATCATGGTGTTCAGAGGCAAGAGTTTCAGTGGTGAGTAGGGATAGAGAAATCTCTCAGATTGGAACCCTGACCAAATAAGAGTAGAAGCCACACAGGCATACTCTCCACATCTCTTGCCATGTGATGTCCTATGACACCTTGGACTTCAGCTAGCAAAAAGGCGATTGATGTGAAGCTGGAGAAATGGCTCATTGGTTACAAGCACTGGCTGCTCTTCCAGATTACTAGAGTTTGGTTTCCAACACCTACAAGGCAGCTCACAACCATCCAGGGAATCCTATGCCCTCTTCTGGTCTCCATGGGTACAGATACACATGTGGTACAGACATACATACAGACAAACACCTATACAAATAAAGTAATAAAAACAAAAAGGAGCTGGGTGGAGTTGGCGCACACCTTTAATCCCAGCTCTTGGGAAACTGAAGCAGGTGGATCTCCAGGTAGGAACAAGCTTATCAGCAATTACCTACTCACCTGTGGCTAAGCAAAACCACTTCCTTCCTGAGAGAGGCTCTGTGCAGTGGAGACCTTGCAGGTAACCCAGCCAGGACAGCCAGGGCTCCTGGCTCAGAGACAAGTCATGTGGGGGACCCTTGGTGGGAGGTTAAGAAGGCCATCTGCCTTCCTTATCCCACAGCTTCTTTCTAACCCTGGGGAAAATATAAAACACCCACGCCTAGTTTATACCTGTCACCTATGTGGAGAAGTTCTGCAGAGCCCATCCCTTGATTGGCAGCAGCATGGGAGCTTGGCTCACACCCAAACCATAGCGGAGTTTGTGGAGCAGAACCTCCCTATCAGTCCATATTGACTACTCTGACACCACAGTGGAGTCCAGGATGAGATGGAGTGGGAGTACCACTCCCAGATATTTGATTTCTATGGCTTGGCAGTCTCCTGTGTACAGAACAGCCATAAAGAAGGTCTTGGCTACACAATCTGGGTGCACATGAAATGCTGCAAATATTTCTGATGCCATAGTGGCAGTGGTCCTGGCTGGTCCTGGCCTAACAAACAGCCCTGTCCAGAGCCAGCTTTGTGCCCACCAGATTCTCCAGAAGCCTGTTGACCTTTTCAAAGCTTGTCTGAAACTGCTGCAGAAGCAGCAGTTGTGCCCACTCTGGAGGGAAAATGGCCTGTTGAAACCTGTTCTGAGTATGCTTGCTGCAGAAGCCTTGCCTGCCTGCTGATTTCTGGGCTCTACTCCTTAGGACTGTATTCAACCCTAGGCCTAGGTGGCAAGGGAGGGCCTCCAGGTGTGACTTTGGCTTCTCTGGCAGGCCCCTCCCACTGCTGGTCTGCCAGGTCTCCTCCCTTCTGACTTTGTTGATCCCACCCTGCCCAGCCAGCTCTTCACCACTTTGAAAAAGCAGTTCAGTCACTCCCCTATTTCGCCAGCCTGGGCGGCCCTTGCTGTGTAAAGAGAGCAGCTGTTTGTCTCTTCTGTGGTCCTCATTGGCCTAGAACAAGGGCGGAGGGCACTTCCGAGGGAGGGAGCCCAGAGCTGCATTGCCTGGCCTCCACTTTCCCTCACCAGCTCTGCATTCCCCACATCATGTTTGGAGAGCACTGCAGTCTCCCTTCAGAGCGAACTCTGCTCAGCCACCCTCCCAAAACTGGACTCCGCTGCAAAATGGTGCTTCAGGCCGTCAGCAAAGTGCTCAGGTAACAGCAGGCCCAAAGGCAGTCTGCCTGGGAGGCAGTTTGCTGTGGCCCTTGATTGCCTTCTCAGCAAAGCAGCCTGTTATGCTGAGCCTGCAGTGGGGTGGGTGTGCCGCCCCGAGCCTAGAGCTGGGCCTAGCAGCCAAGCTTACTGCTTGCTGCCCAGGAGCAGCAGTCTGCATTAGATCTTTGCTTTGTGTGGCTCTCCTTGAGGTAAATCAGGAGCTCTACCTTGCTCCTTCTGGAGAGAGCTGGACAGTGATTGAGTGCCTTTATCACCAGCAAGTGTGTTTGGCTGGGCTTGTGTTTTTTGGCCAGTGACTGTCTCTCGACCATGGGCCTTGGCCAAAACAAGGATTTTCTGGAGCTTGTCCTTGAGTGTTCAGAGAAGTGACATGGTGTGTGCTCCAGGTGCCTGCTGTATGTTAGTTGCTACTGGGTGCTGCCAGGAAGACTTTTCAGACTTTTTTAACCTGCAGTGGTGCTCTTTCCCCAATTCTGGGGTGTGCAAGTGGATGGGTGAGAGGGTATATGCGTGACTTGGTGGGGTGGCAGTTTCAAGGCATCTTGTTGCTCAGCCACGAGGGGAGAGGCACTACCATTTAGAGTTCAGTCAGTTTTCCTTCAGTGATGGAATCTTGTATTTGCCTCTCAACTCAATATGTCATCTTCCTTCCTTCCCTCCCTCACTCCTTCCCTCCCCTCATTCCTTCCCTTCTCTAGTCCTTCCCTATCCCTTTCCTATCTCTTCCCTGTCCCTCTCCTAACCCTCCCTCTCTCCCTTTCATCCATCCATCCTTTCTTTTCGATAAGGTCTCAATATGTAGCCTTGGCTATCCTGGAACTCACTGTGTAGACTGGCTGGCTTTGAACTCACAGAGATCTACCTGCTGAGTGCTGGGATTAAAGATGTGTGCTGCCATGCCCAGTAGAATTGTTATTTAAAATGAAAGTAAGTAGCATTTGCTTTTCTAGTGCCTCTTTTGACTGAACTCCCAAAGCAGAATTCTTGGTGAGGCTTTTGACATGAATCCAGTCTCTGGTAGCTCCTTGCAAGTGGCTGATGAGTTTTGGGATGTATGTGTCTGTGCACCTGCCTGTCCCTGGTCACCTCTGACCCCACCTGTTCCCCTGGGCCACTGCCCAACATCATTAGCTGAGTACCTGAACAGGGAATATCAGCAAAGTGGTGGTATCACCTGCCCTGATTTGGGATGTTATTGATGGTGACAGCATACATAGAGGACCACACACATGTCAATGTATGTGTTTCTGCATGTGTGTGGATAGCAGATACCCTTATTAGCTCCAGGCAGGCTAAAGAATGGCACTCACGGGGTTGGAGAGATGGCTCAGAGGTTAAAAGCACTGACTGTTCTTCCAGAGGTCCTGAGTTCAATTCCCAGCAACCACATGGTGGCTCACAACCATCTGTAATGAGATCTGGTACCCTCTTCTGGTCTGTAGACATACATGCAGACAGAATACTATATACATAATAAATAAATAAATAAATCTTTTAAAAAAAAAAAAGAATGGCACTCACATGCCAGTGACTCCTGGCTGTTTACAGTAGGTAAGGTCCCATTGGAAGACATCTTAGACTGGCCTTCCTGAAGATCACATTGAGTTTAATAGGATAAGTGACTACTGTCTAGGCATACCTCAACCCTGATGTGTCTGTCTCTCTACTGCTTTGTTCTCCAGGTGAGTGGGTCTTTTACTGGGTTAAGGACATTGGTGAAAATGTGCCTTGTCTGTGGCTACTAACCTTTCTGGGATAGGGGGCACAGAATACTCTTAAGAGAGAGCTCCAGTAACCTTCTCTATTGCTTCTGACCCCAACCTAACATGCATAGTGAGATGGTCTGGGAGGCCAAGTATTGGGCAGTGGAGTTAGTGAGGACTTAGTCCAGAATGGGCTTTCCAGTATAGAAATGGAATTTTGGGGCCCCACAAAGACCTAGGCCCAGATAGATGCTGCATCTCCTTCCTTAATGTTGACCACAGGCCTCTAGATGTTAACTTCCGGTCCCTCATTGCTAAATCCCCACTCTATCCAGCCCTTCAATGTTAACCCAGCTGGGACTGTTCAGGTGGCAGGGTGGGAAGCAAACACATTCTCTGTTTACTAGAGACCGGAGCTGTTCACACTCAATGTTTCTTACATCCTTGGAGTGATGTACTTTCCCACAAGACTCTTGTATCCCCTCCCCAACTATCCTCAGACTTTAGTGTTCTTAAGCCCTTCAGCCTCTTGACTTGCTATGTATACTTCCCCCAAGTCTGAGCATCCTTCTCCTGGAGCACTTTGCTTCGTGAGCATCTGTGTTGGGTCAGAGGCTAGAGAAATCTGGGTGATATGCCAAATGGGAGTTTGTGGGGAGGGCATGTAGGCTAAGCAAGAGTACATGCCAACATAACATCTCACCATCCTGGTCTCAGAAAGATGCTGCTAGCCTTGCTAGCTCTCAGTATAACACCCACAGCCATCCTAGCCTCATGCTTGGTACCACAGATGTCACAGAAATTGATTTTCTCTCTCTCTCTCTCTCCCTCTCTCTCTCTTTTTATCTGTAAATTTCTCTTTCTCCTCAGAGGTCAGACTATCAACCAGGATTGATTCATACTGGGGTGTGTGTGTGTGTGCACATGTGTGTGCGCACGTGTGCGTGTGCCAGTGCCAGCCAAACAATCCAGTGTCATGGGTTGTGACTAGCTAGAATAGAAGATACGACATTTGATAGATGAAGTCTTAGAGGACCAGGGGAGTTTGCAATGTGGGCAGGAGGTGAACAGAACACTGTGGGCAGTAGAGACATTGGAGCAGTGAGGAGGAGGCTAAGGACAGATGGAAATGTGGGAGGCAAGAAGGTGATTCTGGTAGAGCCTGGATAACTGTAAAGTAGGTGTTTTACTTTATGAGTAGGTCCACCTACTCACTGGGGGCCAGCCTCAGCCCCACTTTTGGGGGCTTTGTTTTAGGGGTGTCTTCCCAGGAGCTCATAGCACCTCTGTGGATATGGTGATGCCTGCACTCACTAGTCCCTATAGGACAGTCTCTGTGGTGCTCACACTCAAGGCCTTGTCGGCATAATCCTCCCTTTACAGAGTAACAGTGGTGAGTGGTATAAGGGGAGCAGGAAGAGCCTGTAACCTCAAGCTTGTGTGCAGGCATGGCTAGCCACTGATGCCATGGTCTCTTTAGCTTTCCTCAGACCCTGGAAGATGTTTGCTCATCCTGCCAGGTGAACACAGAAACACTGGCAAAGGAGCTAGAATTGGTTCTCTAGATGAGTCTAGTGTCCTGGCTAAGTCCCACTGATTCAGGGAAAGGAGAGAAGTTGGAGTTTGGACTTTGATATTCTGCGGAAGCCTTTTCACTAGCACCTGCCATATTCTTCCTCAATAGAACCTGGGCCCTGGGCTGCCTCTTGTTCCTCTTGCCAGAGTGAAGGCTCGGTGACTATGACTGGTGGGAAATTTAGGTTGACAGGAGAGTGTCGCTGAGTGCAGTATGCTCTGGGTCCAAGGTTGACCCTTTGTGATGGGACAGTAGCTAAATGGGGATGTGAAATAGGGAAGATTTGGGCCTGGTGTAAACATGCTGGTGTCTAGCATGCCATCTACTTGCCGCCTTTTGACTTCACCCTAAGCCTCTGTGGCCCATTATAGAGTGAGGCAGGCCCTTCAGGAACTCTTTTCCTCATCAGGGTTGGGGAGTAGCTTCTGCCTGAAGGAACTATCTCCTCCCTTGTGACTGTGAGTGGGTGTGAGGGCAGGATGCTGTTCATAGTAATCCTTCCTGAATGGGTTCTGAACTGTGCTCAGGAGCTGTGGTGATGGCTGCTTCCTACCAGCAGCTCTTCTTAGTTGTCCTATTTGTATTTCTTTCAGCTTTCAGGCGAGCATCTCAAGCCACAAAGCATGGAAATTGCTTAATTTTTACCAGCCCCTTTCTTTGTAGTCTTGACTTCTAGGATAGGACACACAGAAGACAGAAGGTAGCTTGCTAGTCTTGAGGAAAACCTATCCTTTGAGGACACTACAGGCCTAATCCAGAATTAGAGAAGCAGGTTTCTGTGTTCTGACTAAATAGCAGGTGAACTCAGCACACCTCAGTAGTGGAAGACAAAGGTTCAGCAAAAAGCCAAGACAGGGAGTGGGTGTGTCCCAAAGACATTGGTAGAGCTCCTTCTAGAGTTTGTCTACAACTCCTTGAGTTGTAGAATCCTACACTGCTGGGCTGCAAGAGTCAGAAGCCCATGCCAGAGGTGCTGGAAGTACCCACTTTCTATATGGTACACCCACACCTGTGTTTCGGCCCTAACAGACTTCTGTGCTCTTTCCCTTAGAGCTTTTGCTGGTCCAGGAGCCTCAAGGCTGGGCTGTGCCCTGTCCTGTCCACTGCTTGGTTCTGGCTGCTCTTGGCCCTGCCCCGGAGGCCGAGCACACATCGCCTTTTAAGGCTAAGCTCTGCCATGAGAAGCTGAAAGGAAAACATTTCCCTGGCATTCAGGGAACATTTTTCTTTCCTCTTTCTCTTAAATAAACTATCAGCAACCTTTCAAAGCAAAGAAAGGAAAAAATAGGTCACAGTCAGTTAGAAAGACCTTTCACCCCACCCCCATCTATCCTCCCAAGGCTGTGGAAGACAGGATTCAGAGCCAAGCCAGGCTACCTCCTGATGCTATGCACGGTAGCTGGTCTAATTGTCTATGTTCTCAGGTAAAAAAGAAAGGTATATAAGAGGTGCCCTGGCCTGAGGCCTGCATTGTACTTCATCTGGACAGGCAGGGCTAACCTGGAGTGGGCATGGTGGGAATCTGAGCCAAAGGCCATCTCTTTATATATATATATATATATATATATATATATATATATATACACACACACACACACACACACACACACACGCCCTCCTGTTTGCAAGGAGGCCATGCTCCTAGACATATGCCTTTAATGCATTGTTCTTCCTTGCTTGATGCTCTGACTGCTTCTTACCCTTGTGGAACAGAGTGGACATTTCTAAGGAGACTGCTTCTGGGACCCTCTGCTGGATCTGCTCCTTGTAATCCCCTGGTCTGTTGTAGACTCTGTATAGCACAGTGCTCCTTGCAATTGGTTGCCTTATAGAGAAGGCCTGTGTTCCTGTTCTTGATCCTCCAACTGTCCAGTATCTCCCACTGAATCCCACATTGAGACTTTCTGATCAAAAGTATCCATTTTTGATCAATTTATGTCTGACATGTTAGAAGTCAGAATGTTCACTACTGAAGAATTCGTTTTATTATGTGAGGTCAAGACTCAGCTTTACTATGGGAACACTCATTGTGCTTCTCAGATTTTTCATCCAGTACTCTCATCCTGAGCCTGAACATGTTAGACATGTGTAGGTGCCAGCTGGCAGTTCAAAGATTGGTAGAGACTCCTTTGTTTCTAGCATTGTATGGTCAGTGCCTAGAGGAACCTGATATCCAGTGTGCTGGTCTGACATGACCAGCTAGGAACACCTACAGACTCTTTCACTTGACTGCCTTGAGGAGCTCACCAGGGAGATTTCAGGTCAAAAATCTTTCTGACCAGTTACAAACTTAGCTACGTAACAGAGATTTCAGCAGAATCATCTGTCTTCTGGTAGGCTAGCACCCCATAAAGCACTCAGGCCAGGTAGTTATTGCCAATGGGGCACTGCGGGCCTCCTCTCTTAAAGAGCACACCCTATCTCAGTGCTGCCTAGAAAGCTTGTTCACCAAGAGCCAAAGGCACACAGACTCATTGCTGCCAAAAATGTCTGGGGGAGTAGCTGGCCTGAGGGAATTGCACATATATGCTGTTGGGGTGCCACTCCATGGCTTTAGGATTTCTATTGAGTGAAAACAGGACATTTATAAAATATTTTTCTTTCTTTTTCTTTTTTTCTCTTTCTTTCTTTTCTTTTCTTTCTTTCTTTTTTTTTTTTGACTGGCGATAGTGGCTCATGCCTTGAATTCCAGCACTCAGGAGGCAGAGGCAGGTGGATCTCTGTGAGTTCAAGGCCAGCCTGGTCTACTGAGCGAGTTCTAGGGACAGGCTCCAAAGCTACAGAGAAACCCTGTCTTGAAAAAAAATGTAATAATAAAATGTTTATTGTTTAAAAATAGACATAATAATCCCACTGTTAACAGAGCAAAATATTTTATTAAAAAACTTCAAAACAAGGTAGAAGCTTAACAAAGAGTCCTGTGCTCTCTGGCTTGGGAGGAGACTAGATTTTCTTAGTGCCTCTGCCTTTACATGGGTACTAGTGGAGGGAGTCTCAGTGCTGAAGCAGAGCCTTTAACCCTGGGGGTTGTTATCTCTTGCATAGTCACTCCATGAAGGGTGACAAGGTGAGGGTGTTGTGCTCTGTGTGGGTATGGATATACCCTAGCAAGAGTATGCTGCTCAGTGGTAGAGCATATGAGCAAGACCTAAAGGAGGAGCTAGTACTCTGTCTTCAGATACCCTCCTATGGGTTGGCAACCTACTACCTCCCATGGGTGGTCTTTCCTCTGAAGCTTTGATGGTAGCTGTGCATCCTCCTGGAACTGGCCTGCCTGGAACGTAGAGTCTTGGTGTGGCCTTTGGGAGCCTCTGCTCAGAAAAGCCCTTGTGTAATGTTACAGCTCTGAGGGCAAAGGTATCCTGGCAATTGAGAACCAAGGAATACCACAAAGTAACACCACACAACAAACCTCACATAAGAGATATATTGGGAAAGGCACAAGAGAGTGGCTGCCTCTGCTTAGTTGAGAAACAGCAAAGAACTGAATGGGAGGCAGGCTTTATAGGGCAGTGATTCTCAGCCTGTAGGTTGAAATCTCCACAGGGATTGCATATCAGATAATCCTGCATATTAGAGATTTACATTACAGCTCACAGCAGTAGCAAAATTACAGTTATGAAGTAGCAACAAAAATAATTTTATGGTTGAAGGCCACCACAACATGAGGAACTGTATTAAAGGGTCACAGCATTAGGAAGGTTGACAACCATTGATGTTGGGTTTCTTGGGTGAGGGGCACAACTTTCCAGGTTGGAGATTGGTGGGATTTCAGTTTATAAGGCAGGATGTAACTAGTAGGGCCTCAGGTGGTAGTACTAAGGGTTAAAGTATTATTGCAGTCTGCAGAATCCAGTTCCTGAGGAGTTAAAGCAATCTGATGTCAGAGAGAGAGCGAGCTGTGGGATGGTAGTGATATTTGGCTTAGAGCAATTAATGAGTGGCATAGTAAGAGTCTAATAAGCCAATGGGCAAGGCCACAAATGGTGGTTGTGAGTTTGACCCAGGAGGAACATATAATCAACATTCTCCCAAGCAGTCAAAGTGTTATTCTGTAGCTGATATATAGAGGATAAGGTCTGAAACGAGAGATGGTGTGACAGGAAGGTGGGATCGCTAAGAGGGGTATTATTAGGGATATCAGGAGCATTGGACCATTTCTGCTGTGTTTATACCTAGGGGCTGAGAGTGTGGGGTATGTACCTTCTGTACTTTGATCATGCTTGATGGACGGCTGTGATAATATAGTAAAGTTTATCAGTGACCACCATCTTCTATCTAGGGTGCCATGGGTTCTTAATTAGGATGTAAAAGATCCTCCATTCTGAATAAAAGGTAGAATGCCTTCCTGAATATGCATCATGTCTCCAACAGGACCAGTAAAGGTAGTTTCCATAAGTATCTGACCAATGTCAACAGTAATTTCTAGTTTGATCATAGAGAAAACAAGTATAGGGGACAGGTATTTTAGAAATTGATTGAAGTGTTACAGGGATAAGTATCTCCTTTTGGCAACCTGCTGGTGAGCAGTCTTCAGACCCCACCTTGTGAGTGGTCTGGTTGAACCATTGGGTATAGGTTTCCTGAACCTTTAAAATCTTAATGCAATAGTAGCATAAAGGGGGAAAGAAATCTGAAACGTTTTTTCATTACCTTAAATCACTTCCTTATGCTTTCAGAACTTTCACTTACATGCACCAAAACACTTTCTCAGATCCTCAGACCTTTATACACTTCTTAGACCCTCAGAACTTTCACCTGGAAGAGCAGCTTTTTGAAAGAGGTTTATGTTTCAGGCATCAGGTGCTGCCCCTGCTGTCATGCCTGTGTTGCAACCCAGGTCCACAGTGCTGCCCCCAGGATGTCTATAGAGTCATGACTGTTTGGATTGACCATTCAGTTGCCCTGAGCAGTCTGGCCTTTGGTGGTCCCTCTCCTTGCCTGCATCTGATTTAATTAACCCAATGTGTGCAGAGGCCTTCCCCTGTGGTTTGGGCCCACAATGGGACATGTGGTGACCATGATATCCTTTCTTTCTTGGCAGGAAGTCTAAAGCTAAGCCAAACGGCAAGAAAACTGCTTCAGAAGAGAAGAAAGTGTACCTGGAGCCAGAGCACACCAAGTCCAGGATCACCGACTTTGAGTTCAAGGAGCTGGTAGTGCTGCCCCGGGAGATCGACCTCAACGAGTGGCTGGCTAGCAACAGTGCGTGCGGGTGGGGAGGCGGGTCCAGCAGCTGCAGGGCAGGGAGCCTCTCCCCATCTCCAAGTACCCCCAGAGCAGTGGTCCATGGACAGGCTGAACTCAGCTGAATCCACTCCCTATCACGCCAGCTGGAGCAGGGGTGTTTACTCACCTGGCCCTTTGCTTCTCTTCCAGCAACAACATTTTTTCACCACATCAACCTGCAGTATAGCACAATCTCAGAATTTTGCACAGGAGAGACGTGTCAGACAATGGCTGTGTGCAACACGTGAGTAGCAGCCTGGCCATAGCACTTGTTGGGAGTGTGTGATGGGTTGTGATTGACCTTGCTGTCCTGACTACTAGCTTCTTAGACTCCATTCTTAACTGGAATCCCAGCACAATCTCAGGCTAGGCAGTTTTTCTGTACGCGAGGGGACAGGTGTCCAGCGTGTCTCTGCTGAGGCATAAAAGATGCTAAGAGCCATCAGTTGCCAAAGGCAGGTCATTTTTAGATGGCCCCTGAGCCTGCAGGATGTTCATTGTCCTGGGAGCTACAAGGCTAAGTGAGCAGTCTCATTCTATTAGTAGAGGTGTCTTATTGACAATTCCTGAACAGGTCTAGTGCTGACAGCTCTCTTCCAGATACATGTGTACATCCAGTGCTGTAGTATGCAGGTGTCTTCAGGGTCTACAAGATAATTCACCTTGCTTTTTGCATAGAAAAGCCATTGGATGGCACATGTTTGCCAGCAGCCCTGGGTTGATGGTAGGAGTGACTATGCTAATGCAGACAGAAGGCTGAGTCTGGCAGCTGAGCTTGCCTTTTGCTCACTTTGCGGAATCACTTAATAATTCCTACTATAATCCCTTTGCAGGAATCATGTGAGACCAAGGGATTTTGGAAACTCAAAATTAGTTTGAAAGGAAAAGTGGATTAGTCATAAATCCACAGAACTCATTGCTGTGCACCAGCCCTGGAGGTTTACCTAGGTTGGAGAGGATCTTCATTAGGCCAACTCTCATTTTATTCTTGCAGCACCTGCAGGATAACCCCAAAAGGCCAGCATTGGGAATCTAGGGAGCCAAGACACATTCAGAAACATGGCTAAACAGCTCCCTCAGAGATACTCCTTTACATTGACATAGGACTGTTCTATGAAGTAGCCCAGACACCAAGCACAGTAAAGGTCCTGTAGTATCCAAGGCAGTGCTGTGGGACTTGGGGAAGCACCTCCATGTCTCATGTGTCACAGGGAAGAAGCATTACTCCACATTCCACATCCAGCAGCCATGCCCTTTAGGAGCACAACTGAATGAACCACTGCAAGCTGTCTGACCTACTGCCAGAGAGTTCCAACCAGTTCTTCAGCTGTGTGACAGCACAAAAGGAGACAGCAACAGGAGAACTACAGACTCGTCTCTGGAGCTCTCAGAAGTTATTTGAGAGTGAAATGAAGTGTGGTCTGACACATTCTCGGAATTCAGAGAAAGGACATGTGAGGGCCATGAGAGGCAAGAGGTGCCCACTTCCTGTTAGTGACCAACTTTTCCCAGCTGACACCAAACTCAGTGTGAAATGTTGAGCATGAAAAGCCTTGTATGTACTTTGAAATTCTTTAAGCAACTTTAGCATTGACATGAAAGCATACAGTCAGAACCATAACGGAACCAAGTTGAAATGGAACAGTTAAAAAGGTAGGGGTAGGGGATATAGCCCCACACACAGCAAGAACACAGAAGTATAAGATTAAAAAAAAAAAAAAAAAAAAAAGAACAAGCAGAAAACCAACACGGTAATGTAAATCCAGCAGCTGAGTAACTGCCACAATGTGAGCATAAGAGTTTCTAAGAGAATTTTGTGAAAAATATTCTTGTAGAATTAAATCTGAGCCTCCCCATGAGAAACACACTCACCATCATCAGTCTGGACTGCTGTAACCAAATGAGGGTCCTGGAGGCTACTGAACAGCACTGGTATATTTCTCTTGGTTCTGAGAAGAGCTTCTTGGTTCATGAACAGCACACTTCCTATTACCATGACCTTAGGAGTAAGGATTCATTACAGTGATTTGAGGGACTTACATATACCATTCATTTTGATTGATTGGTTGATTGACTGATTAATTTATGCTGAAACTCAGGATTATGCAAGGATTAGCAAATGCTCTGCTACTGAGCCACATCTCCAGCCCTGGTTAAAGTTTTATAAGAGACAGAATTCTGCCATTCTGTCCAAGCTGACCTGGAGCTGGCATCCTCCTGCCTTTATCTGCCAAGCTGAGAACACAGGTGCACTCTACCCACCTGCTCCTGGCTCATAGTAGCACTTTAAATGCAGTAATGTAGTAAAGTTAACCATTGAAATGGAAGATAGAACCTAGAAAACACTAACAAATGGAAGCTAAAGTAGCTCTAGTCATAGTAGTAGAAACTCAAAATCAGCCAGGTTACAGAAGGAAGTTGTGAGTTGGAAAGGTCTGTTCATCAGGCCAGTAGTGTTCCTCATTGCCTGTGTGCCAGACGGTAGAGCTTCACAAAGTATACCACCAGCTGCAGGGGGAAGGGCAGGGGCAGAGGGGCTGAGGTGCCATGTAAGGACATTCCAATGGATTTTGACTGTGTTTTTATAAATAAAGACTGCCTGAAGATCTGAGAGTAAAACAGTCCCACAAGTTAGCCTTACAGACCAGATTATTGTAACCCACACTTTTAATCTCAGTAGCCATAATGGCACACACCATTTAATCACAGTAGCCATACTAGTTGCCATAGAAACCGGGCAGTGCATTCCTTTAATCCCAGCCCTAGAGAGGATTATAAAATGGGAGGAAACAGCTCTCAGTCACATAGTCTCCTTCTGAGATTCCAGGAAGTAGGATCACCATTTCAGACTGAGGTTGAGGTAAGAGCCAAAAAACCAGGCTGGCTGTTTTGCTTTTCGGATCTTCAGGTAGTCTTTATTTATTAAAATAGAATTAAGATCCACTATACCAGCCTAGCAGCAAAATGAGCCTTCTTTTCAACTTCACAAGGAGTGCTCACCAAATACGATGTCAGCCCTCGGCAACTTTTAAAGAGTTGAAGTCACACTAAATAAGTTATCTGATCATTGTGGAGTTAATCTGGAGATCAGTGTCAGAGTAGTAACAGAGTTCCAAACACTCTTGAACTAAACACAAGTAAAAATGCAAAGTATCAGAATCTGTGAGATCTAGTCAAGTGTGATAGCTTGCATCTGTAATCCCAGTACTTGGGAAGTTGAGGTAGGAGAATTGTTTGAGTTTGAGGCAAGCCCTGACTACAAAATGAACCTGTCTAAGAAAATGCAAAAATAAAGAAAAGAAAGAATTTGTAGCAGGGCAGTGAAAACAACTAGTTTACAACACCATGTGTACATTTCAGACTTCAGACTTAAGAACAAAACCAAACCAACCCAAGGTAGACAGAAGAAAGAGTGAAAGTCACTCAAGTTGAGTTCTAGAAACAATAGGGGAAATGCATGCTTGCTTGGAAAGAGCAATAAAACTGATACACCTTAGCAAGACAAGGATGAGACAGAAGATAGGAATTATAAACATAAGAAATTGGAACAGTTCACTGTGAATCCAACAGTTGTTACAGAGGTAGTTAGGAAACTGCAAAATCCTCTCCAGCTGTTACACAGCTGGCATGAAGTCCACTGTTCTTTGGAAAAGAAAACTTGAAAGTTCATCCTATTCAGTGAGACAAGGGAGAGGGAGGAAAAGTCCACATCTGAAAAGAAGAAATCAGCTGTCCTCCTTGCAGTGAACACAACTGAAGAAGTCCAGCAATGAAATAAATTCTGCAAAGTCAGCACACAGAAACAGTCAAAGGTCTGCATGCTAGCTGTATATGATTGAAAGCCTAACTAATTGGACCATTTACAATAGCCCTAGAAGCAACAAAATGCTTAGGCATAAACTTAGCATTCACAAGGCTCTGTTTCTGGAAACCACAGAAGTCCAGGACAGTAAGTCAAAGACAACCACACTGTGTTCATGAATGGGAAGACAACAAACTGAACATACAGATCTATGCCCAATAAATCTGTGTGTTCCCAATTGAAAATTCCTCAGAGCTATTAGCTGCTAGACTAGGGTGTTCTGGAATTTACATGGCCATGGGTAGCTGGAGTAGCCACAACAACAGTGCAGCTGGAGGAGGCACACAGTTTGAAGATACACTTAACCACAGTGATAAGACAGTGTGTAGTGTGGACCAGAGGTGAGGCAAACGGTAGTGGGTCAGAGCAGCGACCAGAAGGAAAATAAAAAGCACAGTCTTTGATTTCTCATGAAGGTGGCCAATGAAACTGAGTGGGGAGAGCACAGTTTTGTTTCCCAACGGTGGCTCTGAAACGCAACTTTGCACAGAGGAAAGGAAAAGTACCTCAACTTTAAGCCTCACACATGATGCAGAAATGGGAAAATACAAAGCTTTTAGAGGGCAGAACATCTCTGTGACCTAGCATTAGGCCACTGGACATTACGTCAAAGGAGCAGCCTACTGATGAAAAGGACTCAGCCCATTGGACTATGATGATTCATAAATTTTGCTCTAAGCAACTGAGGAGAAAGAACAAACACAAACTATGCGGAAACATCTGGGAGGCACCTGTTGCACAAGAATTAGGATCCAGGACATGCAGAGAGTTCTTAATGCAGCAGCACGCAAGTAGCAGTTTGATTAACAAGAATGGGGAAGGACTAGTTGCCCCAGTGTCAGTAAGCCACTAAGAAGATACTCAGCACTGGGGTGTTAAAGAAACATAATGAAACCCACATTGGGTATTGCAGAACACTAGGTGCTAGGGAGCACACATCATACTGGTGACGTACAGGTGACATAACACATGGGATAACGTTAACAAATTCTCATGAAATGATGTACAGACATGCTGTGACCATAACTCTGTCCTTGGCTTTTGCTTTAGAGACATGAAAACTTGTATTTACATAGTTTCCCCCCCCATGAGAACATATGTAACAGTGTGTTCAATAATTGTCCCCAATTGGAATGAATCACAAGCCCTCAGCAGGAGCTTGGAGGAACATGCCGTGGGGCACCTAGGTGGTGTGACATCCCCACAGCATGGCCAGATAACAGAGACTTGTGAGAGGCCTTCATCCAAGATCTCCCAAGGAGATGCCTGAGGGGGCAGCAGGCAGTGCACCAAGGGTAGCACCAGCTTCTCTTGGTAGAACACAGAATAACTATGACTTTGCACATGGTTGAGACCCAGGAACTCTATATACCCAGTATCTCCCCATCCCTGATGCTGATCTTCTCAGAACTGGCAATCATATGAGGACTGGCAACACCATGCACAGGCTAAAGAGTATGAGGAAAGTGTGACTTCTTATTCTAGGAATAGGACATCACCAAGGATCTAGGCTCTCTGATCAGTCTCAGGCTACCTCTTAGACAAATACCTGTGCCCAATTAATTTTAAGGGGTTTATTTATAATAAATACAGATTTATTTAAAAGAAGTAAAATCTGCTGAACTAAGCAAAATGAAGGTGTCACATGGAGCTCCCTGCACTCTTGGTTCTGTACATGAGGCCCTTGCTTTGCTCAGATGCTGTTCTGAGCATTCTTTGTGTCCTGTTGGAACAGTTGTATATAGCTTGCCCACCCGACTGCCACTGCCTTTGTATTTGTGCTGTATGTGTGGGAGCCTGCACTGGGGTGGGTATTTGGCAGGGTTGTCACCCTGACCAAAGTCTCTGTCCCTACAGACAATACTACTGGTATGACGAGCGGGGGAAGAAGGTCAAGTGCACCGCCCCCCAGTATGTTGACTTTGTCATGAGCTCTGTGCAGAAGTTGGTAACTGATGAAGATGTGTTCCCCACAAAATACGGTATGTCTCTTGCAGCTTATAACCAAATCCTTATGCAAAGCGAGCAGGTTCTTCAGCACTGAGCTAGAGAGTCTCTGGGATATGATTGCAAGTGGGGTCTAGAAGGGCTACAGCTTTGTAACTCTGGTTCCTGCTCAGCAAAGGGGGCTGGGCTAATGAGGGAGAGAGGTTCCCATGCAGGGTTCAGCCCAATTAGGGTCAAATACCCACCTACACTCTGAGGACCCAATACTTGGCCCCCTTTGGCCCCTGCTACCATCTCTGTACAATGAGGCCATCACAATCCATCTTGCTGGGGTTGGTATTTCCAGGCCTGTCAAGGTCCTAATGAGGGCTCAAACTCATCCTGAGCAGCAAAAAGCCAGCACTGGTCTACAGGTATCCTTGTGTACTTGTTACTGCTCCTCTAGCTGGTCTACAGTAGACACCTGGGGTGTCTACAGTAGACACCTGGGGTGTCTACTGAAGGAAGCATATGAAACCTGAGGGCCCACCATATATTCTTTGCTGTGCAGGTGACCAGCATGGCTTAGCCAATGCCTGTTACTTTGGGCACATCCCACTCTGGGGGACAGGTTGCTGGGAACTCAGTGGAAGAATAGTAGCAGGTGTGAGCACTTCAGGCCCATCCAGGAAAGACTAGTTGTAGGAGCCTGGCCTCATTGCGGATCTGTGACATGTGGCCTCCCCCTAGGCAGAGAATTCCCCAGCTCCTTCGAGTCCTTGGTGAAGAAGATCTGCAAGTATCTGTTTCATGTGTTGGGCCACATCTACTGGGCCCATTTCAAGGAGACCCTGGCCCTTGAGCTGCACGGACATTTGAACACACTGTACGTGCACTTCATCCTTTTCGCCAGAGAGTTCAACTTGCTCGACCCCAAAGAAACCGCAGTCATGGACGACCTCACTGAGGTACTGTGCAGCAGCCCAGGTAGCAGTGGTGCCACTGGGGATGGGGCCAGCAGTGGAGCTTCCGGAGCACAGAACCACGTGAAGGAGAGATGAGCCTCCAGGGCCAGATGGATGCACATGTGCAAAGAGACAACTGTGTGTCTGTGTGTGCGCACACATTCCCCGGGCGTGCTGGTGGCAAGGTCTGAGGGCCCCAGGCTGCGCAGAGTGTGGGCTCCATGGATGCCGCTGGAGTCAAGGCGTGTTTCCTGACTTCCCTGTTGGATGGATGAGTGCTGTTTGTAGTGAAGAGCCTTTGGAGTCATTCATTCATTCAACAAACATTTATTGGACTGATGTTTTGATTTTTCTTCTGTGGGGCTTTCCTTTTCTTGGGTCTTCCATGTGGCTCTTGCCCTCCCCTCCCCTCTCTCAGGGGGCTCTGCAGCTTTGAAAGTAGCACCTTGTGAGGTGTCTCCCCCTTATGGGGCTTGCTCTGCAGACCTGGAGTTCTGCTGTGCTTTGGGGATGGGCTTTTACAGAGGACCACCCTGCAGCTTCCCTCCCTAGCCCTTGCCTGGATCTTGGCTCGGAGCCCCTGGGGTAGAGAGGCCTGGGGTGACCCTTGAGGGCCCACACCTGCTGCTTGCTCCTGTCACCCCTTCTTGCTGCCTCCTCAGTGCCCATGGAGGTCCCATTTGTGCATAGGGGCCAGGGTAGCACCAGGACCTGGCTGAGGCCCTGTGTGGAGACAGGGCTGTCAGTGAAAGGCAGAATCTGCTTTAGTTCATCTGTTCGGTCATAATAAAAGAATTCTCTCAGGTCAGAGCCTGTGTCCTCAGTCTGCTCTTTCATATTGCTTTTCTGAGTCCTCCCTGAGGCTCCTGGGAAGGGAGGGAAGGGTTCAGGCACCTAGACCTTATCCTCACTGGTTATACCTCCTGGGAGGCTGAACTTGAGGCTGGAGGCTCTTCTGTTAACTATGGGGATTTAGCTCCTGTAAACACCTTGACCAACCTCAACTGTCTTCTGACATTCTCAACAGCTATCTGCCACTAATGATGGCCAGAAAATTCCAGAGTACATGGAGTCTTCACAGTCTACTCCCTCTCCAGAGGTACCTTCTGAGCTTGAGGCAGGAAGATGGCATGTTTGAGGCCAGCCTAGGGCTATGCAGGGAGTGCCTGTTTTAAAACAAAAACCCTCCCTGAACCAACTTAAAGCCTTCAAGCCATTAGTCTTAGTTCTTGGGAACAGAACCCACCAGACTATCTGAGCCTCTGCCCCTGGGTATTGCCTACCACATCTCGTGTCTTAGCAGAGACCCCTTGAGTGGAAACCACAGGGTGCCCATGAAACTGTATTTCTAGGACTATTATAAGGAGCCTGTGCTGGGGCCTCAGCTTGCTGGAAGTACCAGGGGGAATCCTGGGGGCAAGGGAGTGCAGGAGCCAAGTGGAGCTTGGCTCATTGAGACTTCCCTCTCCTCAGCTCCCAGGGAACAAAGTTACCATAGCCCTGGCCACCCAGTGTGGGGGAGGGTGCCCAGTGCAGATAGAGCCCATGGCTGGCGACTAGGGAGATGGGTTTCTAGCTGGAGCTGCTGTGTGGAGTCTGAGACAGAGTCTAAGTAGAGTGGTATACCTCCGTATCTCGGGGTGGTAGGGTTTGCATCTGATATGTGTTGATCTGACAGGACCTCCAAGCACATGGTGTTGCCACACAGCCTTTGAAGGCTCTCCTTGAAGGCATGGACATCTAAATGAGGGCTACCACCTGCTGGGCTCTGTGCTGGGGCCCAGCTTCAATGCTCTAAGGCACACAGGGCAGTTCTGTGTGCTATCCACATTGTCTTCTTGTCCCTGCTGTGGCGTTCTCACCTTTACAGGGGGAGTTGATTCCTGAGGCAGTCCTTGGTGAAGTTGAGCTCAGACAGAGGCTTACTGCTGATAGAAAGGCATGTGTGATGCTGGGTGGTGGTGGCACACGCTTCAATCCCAGCACGGGAGGCAAAGGCAGGCGGATCTCTGTGAGTTCGAGGCCAGCCTGATTTATAAGAGCCAGTTCCAGGACAGGTTCCAAAGCTACAGAGAAATTCTGTCTCCGAAAGAAAAAAGAAAAGAAAGAAAAAAAGAGCAAAAGTAAAGAAAAAGGAAAGAAAGGCGTGTGTGGAATGCCCAGAGGTCCCTAAATGGTGGCAGAAGTATGGTTTTGAGTAGGGGTTGGGAAGTGAAGGAAAGGGTCCAGCCAAGAAAACCCACTCCATCCCTGAAAATGCTCAGAGTTGCTGTGACTAGTTGGTAAATGGATATATCCATGTGAGCAGCACTGCAGGTGAGGGCTCATGAGAAAGACATGCCGCTGGGAATGAAAGATAAGTGTAGTAGGAGAGCGACTGCACAGTTGGGTTGGAAACAGAATCTGGAAACTGGCAACTGGAGCATCTGGCAGAAGTTTCCAAACACCATGAAAGGCAAAGCCTGGTCTTGCCAGTGTGTATTCTGAGGGAAAAAAGAACAACTATAGCCCAGCAGGGAGCTAACACTTAATTACTGGGAAGCACACAGGCAATGTGAATGACAAATGACACTCAAGTTTCACTGTCAGGAAAATGTGCTCCAGAGGTAGGAGCCAGATTGAAGCTGGGCAGTCCTTTGGACCTCAGCAGCTGCTAACACCTTTGCTCAGCCTCCTGGCCAAAAGCTGAAAGTAGAGCAAAGATTACTTGTGAAGGAGTTGCTGGCCTGTAGGACTTCAAGGCCTCACCAGTCCCCCAGGAACTGTGTCATTCTGCCCTCAGGATGGAACTGAGCAACTCGCCAAGGTAGAGAGAGGTTGGGTTTTGAGCGTTTCTTCCTGAGGGTGCCAGGTTGTGCTTCACCCCTGGGGTCAGAAGCACCCAGCAGAGTATCCCTCTGTTCTGCCTACACACTTACTGCTGGGCCAATCAAGTTATGTCCTGAGATGGGGGCTGGCCTCTAGAGGCCTTCTATTTACTTTTTGGTAGTAGTGTCAACTGCATGAGGCTATGTCTGGGGCACAGTCTTTTTTTTTTTCATTTTTTATGAAAATTGATTGTGTGTTAACTAGGTCTCGTGCCAGGGCTGAGCTTGTTTTGCCTTATATACAGTAAGAAGTAGGACTGTGGAAGGTTCCTTCATGAGCCCTGAGGGTGCAATAGTGTGCAGATGGGAAGCTGCTGGGTCTGTGAAGTAAGCTGGCCTACTTAGTGCCCACCAAAGCTGACTGTAGCCGACATAGCAAATGGGCCATCTGGAGGAAGATTGGCTGGGGATGGGTGGGTTGTTCTTAGCAAAGCAGATGCAGGAAAAGAAGACATGGGAAGACATCTTAGGGCCCAGACCCAGATCATCAGGCACCTTTGGATCAAATTCTTACCTAAACCAACATTTCAAGCTAAAGTTAACTGAAAAGCTCAAATAGGAGCTTGGTCCCTTGTCCTCGCCAAGTACCTTCAAGGTACCCCACTCCTTAGAAAGCACAGAGACCTCCAGAATTAAGCAGAGAGTGACCCTAGCTTTACTGTGTTGCTTTCTTATTCTGGGTTTTGAGCTTGATTCTGCAGTGTTGCCTCCCTTAGGTCACAATGAAGCTCGGCAAAAATGGCTTACATGTCTCTGGTAAGATTGTGTGTTAACTAAGTCTCGTGCCAGGGCAGGACCTCATTTGGGTCTACTCCACCCCCAGAAGATACACAGTAGTGTCAGAGAGCCCCAAAAAAGTAGAAGTAAGCTGGTATCAATTAGGCAAAGGCCAGGCCCATTAGCCTTCCCCTAACTGTCAATGTGCTTGCTATATAGTAGAGCTCTGCCACCAGGCAATGTGGCACAGGTGTGACAAATGCACAGCCTCATAGTCTGGGCACTTTGCTCACACTCTCGAGGATTGTCCATCCTCGGGCTCTTTTGGCATTCAAGACATGAAACTAGACCTGTCCTTCATACACTAGCAGCAGAGAGGTGGTGATGAGGCTGGGGCATCCCTTGCTGGTTACGGGAACATAGGAGAGACTCTTTCTGGAGAAAGTCCAAGTGCTAGGTGACCTCAGGCATATTTGGGGTGATGCTGAAACTGCCATGAGGAAGACAGCTCTCCTGTCACCGCTTTCTTCCTAGCAGACAGCCTTGCCAGCCTATGTCTCTAGACTGCTCTTTCCTTAGCTCTGGTTTTGACTGGAAGCCCATCTCTGGTGGAAGAGCCCAGGGAAACACCCCAGCCTGTTTAACAGATCCCCTTCCAGAGGTGGATTTCTTCCCTGGGCACCACCCAGACAGGTACAAGTTAGGGACAAGAGCCACTTTCAAACATCCTGTGCCCTTTCCCATGCCCGCCCAGCCCGGACGGAGACCTTGCATCATGTGTCTTTACGGAAGGAATTTATTGTTCCAGAACTGAAATTGCTCACAGTTATTTGACAGGGGTTACACCAGATGGGGCTTGTCCATTTCTGTGATGTCTGCGAGTCCGCATGTGTCCAAAGTACAAAAGAGGAAGGCTAACAAGAGGTATTGCTTTCAGTATCCTGACTCCGTGGATAAGCCCCTTCCCACTTGTACTGCGTGGCTTTGCTGTTGTTACAGGTGTTTGATTTTGCCCTATGTATGGGAATCCCAGCCTGTGGTGGTTGAATGTAATAGAAGCATTAAAATCTGTACATGAGGGGAAGAGCAAAGGCATGCATGAAACCTGCCCCCGGCCCCTCCTGCTGCTACGCTGGGCACCTTGGGCCAGCTGGGAGGGACTGGCTCAGCCAGACAGAACGGAACACAGACAAAAGCTGGGGATGAGGAAAGTGAGGTGGGCTTCAGTGGGCAGCAGGCAGTGGTGTGGGCCCCTTGCCCTTGCCACCTCCAGGAGGAACCCACTGCAGAGCACACTGCTAACTCCATTTCTGGCTTTGATTTTTTTTTAACTTTTTAATTTTAATTTTAAAAAAGCCGGAGGTACCCCTGCCATCCTGTATGTGAGTAGGGTGCCAGCTCAGGGTCTTCTACCCCTTCTCGCTCAGACACCAAACCAAGATCCCTCTCAGCCTGGTGCAGCAGAGAAGTACTGGGCAGTGCCTCTGGGAAGCAGGCACAGCTGGCCAGTGCAAGCTGATATCCTGTATCCTGAGCCCTCGTGTGGAACTGGAGTTGCTGCTAAGTAGTAATAAAACAACCTGGGACAGAGCTAACCACATCGTTCTTTAAATATATATATTATATATATATATGTATATGTGTATAGAAATAGCCAAGAGCAAGGAGCCGAAACACAAACTCTAGCTCTGCCCCAGCGGCCCCACCCCACACCCTTTTTCCAAAAACAACCAAGAAAAGAAAGTTTATAAAAATATCTTGCAGGAATTCTTTTAAAGTTTACAGTAGCTTGCCAGTGCTGCATCCACTGGCTGGCTCCCCACCGTTCCCAGCCCCAACGGCTCTGTCCTTAGAGGGAACCTGGGCTCTGGACCCACCCTGCCCAAGTCAGACAGACAGAACAGACAGACAGATGGCAGGAGGGTGCTGCTGCTGCTCCCCCTTCCCTGAACAGAGAACAGAGACATAAAGAAACAATAAATTAAAACAGCAAATAAATAATACTGGTCTCAGCCCAGCCCCCACAGCTTGGCCAACCCAGACAGCTCTGGAGCACCCAGGTCTCTTATTTCCACTTCAGCCCGAGAGAACCATCACAGCCGGAGCTCTGCAGCCTGACAAGGTGGAGCAATGGATGCAGATGAGAAGAGGTGGCCCTGGTGAGGCCAAAGTGTGGAAAAGGTGAGGTGAGTGGCCAGGAGGCCTCCAAATGTGGCGTGGAGGACAATCCATTCCCACTGCTTCTCCCACCATGGTCCCCTACCCTGGAAGATGGTGGACAGGTTGTCTCTGTCAAGGGTCTGGTCACTGGGAGTCCAGGGTGGCTGGGCTAGAAGAAGAGTTCCCCTGGGAGTCAAGCCCTCCTCCCTTGGGCCATGCAGAGCTGCCCGGGAATGGACAGAGGTGGACAGTGGGCTGGCCTCTCTGCCCAGCAGCAGCAACAGCAGCAGGAGGAGGAGGAAAGGTGGTCCGCAGCAGCTGCCTTCGGTCAGCCAGTGTCCACACGCAGCACAGAGGATGGCCTCGTGGAGGTGACATGTTAACTTTTCGGGATAATTCCTGGTATCAGAGCGGAAACAAGCGATGCTGTCAGAGACAGGCAGAGACAGACCGCAAGAGAGAAAAGAGAGTAAGCCCAGCAGCCCAGCCTGTGGGCCGTGCCCTGGCCACTCTCCTTTCCTCCCAGGCTTGAGACAAGTTCTGGGCAGGCAGGTGGGGCCTGGTCCACACAGGGTGGCAGAAGGCCACAGTCAGTGCTGTGTTGTGCTGTGCTGTGCTGGGGAGGGACTAGTGTCTAAGGCTGCTCACGGTGGGCGGCGGGCGGCCCCATCTTGGCCATGTCCTTGCCCATCGGGTACTCGGTGTCCCCTCCAGGGCCAGCGGCCGCGGAGTCACCCAGGGGGCCGTGGGCACTCCGCTTGGCGGGTGTGCTGGGGGCCTGGGCCGCCTGCCCGTTCTTCTCGTCTGAAAAAAGTTGTTTAATTACGTCAAAGAAGTTACTCAATGGGGTGCCTGGGTACACAGAACAGAAGACAAAAAGAGAGAAAAGAAAAGAAAAAAGGGGGAAGGGGAGAGAGGGAGGGAAGGAGAGAAAGAACAAACAAATGAACGAAGGGGCCTTAACAAGAGAAAGAAAACCCCAATGAGATGAAGTCAGATGGAATGGCAGAGCAAGGATAGGCAGGTAGCAAGCAGGGTGGGCAGGCGGCCAGTGGGGTCCCTATAGTGCCAGGAGCAATGCAGTGGGAGAGACTGCTGTGGAACAGACCCTGGGACCCTCCATACCTTCAAAGTAGATGGGTCCTGGGGGCTGCTTCTGAGAACTGGGGCCCAGGACTGGCAGTGAGATTCCTCCCTCACCCAGTATAGCCCTGAGTCTTCCTTCCCAAGTGTTAGGGCCACGTAAGCTGGCCAACCCCAAGTGTAAAAGGAGCAATGGAAAGACCAGGGCTGAGTCAGACCCTGGGGTTGGCTGCTGCTCTGTGGGTAATGATTGCTCTCAGAAAGGGTGGCCAGAGCTAGTGAGCAGCAGCATACAGGGAGAGCCTGGCCCTGGCTAGCACAGACAGTTTAGCAGCAGACAGACACAATGAGTGGTCAGCGGGCAGACAGGGAGCTGGGGACAGGCAGCCACAGCTGGGTTTCTGGTCCTGGAGGGCAGAAGTAATGAGTGACCCTCCACCCTCCTGAGCCTGTGCTCACTACCCAGCTGTGCCAATTGGATACCTCGGTTCCATTCCCTCGCCTGACATCAATCTGAGCCCAGTGCTGCATAACCCTCCTCTTCTGACTGGCATGGTCTGTGGACAGGTGTCCATCTTGCCCTCCAGGGCAGTGCTACATATAGGCAGTGCTTTTATATATAAGATCCTTGTTGGCCTCAAGCACAAGGACCTTTTCCTGCTCTGAGCGTTGAAGTCCCTCCTCAGCCTGGCCTGACTGTAGAAATGGGGAGCAGGAAGTGGTTAAGACCACTCTGGGTAGCAGATGGGGCCCAGGGGTGGTGGGTGGTCCACTGCCTGTGCATACACAGGGGACCCAGTACAGTCCAGAGACAGTGGGACAGCACTAATCAGGGTAGGCTGTGGGGGCACGCAGTGGAGGTGGCAGGCTGGGGGCCAAGTGAGCGTGAGGGGTTCTTACCACATTTGGAAAGCCGCCCCGTCATCACCTCCATACAGTTAGTGTTGTCTGGAGCACAGAATGGAAAGAGGGAGGGAGAGAGTAAACAGGCTGCCCACCTGCAGCCAACCACAGTGGGAGGGGGCAGGGCCCTGAGAGGGCTGGAGCCAGGAGTGGATAGAGTTCAGAGGGATTGGGGCTCATAGAGGAGCAGGGCTATGAGTAGGCAGGGCCCTAGAATACTGGCTGGCAGGAAGAGAGGAGCTGAACCTGCAGAGACGGGGTAAGGGATCAGGCAGGCCCAGGAAAGTGTAGAGTTCGGAAGGAGCAAAACTGAGAGCTAGGATCTAGGTCAGAGCAGGCCTATGACTACAACTGGGTGGGAGCCAGGCAGCTAGTGGAATGTCACCTTCAATAGCTAAAGCCAGCAGACTGGGTGTGGTCTTTTCCCCTTATGGGCCTTTCCCCCCTGGGCTAGATAAACCTCTTGCTCTAGCAATGTTTAACAGACCACCCACATAGTGCCTGCCCCTTACCACCCACTGGCATCAGACCTGGAGAGGGTGTCCATGGGGCCTACTCATTAGAGGTTCCCAGCCTCCTCCCTGAGTGGAGTCCATGTCTGGATGGTCCCCAGGTATCCTGGAGGTCTATTTCTATTCACCTCCAACAGTGTCTTTGGAGCCAAGCTAATTGGACTAGGGCCCAGGACACAAGGACCCAATGGGAAGGTATGGGGGGACAGGCTGCGATCCAAGAGTAGGTGATGCCCGACAGTCCCTAGGGTGGGCTCCAGCACCGACAGGGTTTGGCTGAGCAGAACTGTTGAGTGTGTCCTGTACATGACACTGGGTGGGGTATGACAGAACATCTTATAGGACAGGGCATGGGGAGCTGTCCAGTACTCAGGAGTCCAGCATAGTTGCAGTGTCTGAGTGGTCACTATGAGCAGAACCCCAGCAGCATGCTAGCTTCTGGTTTCCTTGCCTTGAACAGTCCTGGCCTGCCTCTTCCTCTGCCACTGTCTGGCATTCCTTGCCCTCAATTTCCCATTACTGTTGCTATTCCCAAGCATGTTTTCCTGTTTCCAAGATGAAGGCCTAAAGCCCCAGGAAGACAAGATTGACTGGATTACAAGTGCCTACAAGAGCATCAGACCCTGCCTGCTCAAGAAGAGAGGAGAGCTGAGCCCAGGACTGCTGGGAACTGAGCCCTACCTGCCAGGAGATGATAAGGCCCATGTTGGGAACACATCTGTAGGCAATGGAATGAGGATGGGATGAGATGAGGAACAGGTGGAAAGGACCTACACACACGCACATGTGCGCGTGCGCGCACACACACACACACACACACACACACACACACAAAGAGAAGTGACTCTAATAGGTGTGCACGCAGGCATGCACGCACTTGCGCACACACACAGAAGTAACTCTAACGGGTGCACACACACACACACACACACACACAAGAGGTGACTCTAAAAGGCCCCAGCTGTGGAAATAGTAAGCTGGGAATAGGGCTCGGAGAAGCTGGCCCTGAGCTACATCCCATCTCTTCTAGACTTCTCAAGAGTCTAAGTATCCCCATGCCATACACCATCAGCTTGCCCCTTTGCTAAGATAGCCCAGACTATACCCTAGCTATTATTCTGACACACAGGTCCCATGTGTATGCCTGTACATAGGGCCAGACACACTGGTACTACCTCCTCCCATAGACACCAGCAACCCAGATACCTTTCCTAGCACCCTGCTGGGATCAGACCCCCATACTGCTTAAGGCAGAGCTCTGGTGGTCAGTGGCATGGAGGTGGCAAGTCCCAGCCACTGTAGAGTGCTACAGGGGGAGCCCCAAGGATCAAGGCCTTGGGCCTTAGTCCCAGAGCCTGCTCAGGCTGCCCTCATGTCCAACTGCCTGGGTGCTGAGCCTGCAGGCCTGTCCAGAGCCTGGCCAGGTGAGTGACCACAGGGCGCCCCTCTTAGGGCAAGCCTGGCTCCTGCAGGAGGCCCTGCCCGCAGCCCCTCCCCTCCCCGGCAGCAGGCCGGACGGACACCTTACCTGCCAGCGTCAGAGGCTACTCTCGTAGCTGGTGGCCACCTTCTGGCCCTTAAGCCCAGCACCCCAGCTTAGTCCTGGCGCTGGCGGGGGTGGTTCTACGGTGGACAAGAGGTGCCTTTCAGTGTAATGCAGCCCACCATGCCCGGGGAGGGGCCCTGCTCCCTGAGGGGTGCAGCACTGCTCAGGGCAGGGAGGTGGGCATCCGTCAGAGTAGGAGGCCATGTCAGACCTCATACCTCCCATCCAAGCAGCACTAGCCACAGATGCTATGCCAAGCCCCCACCTCACCTGACAGGTGCTGGGCTGATGGCTGGTCATGGGTGCTCAGCAGCTGGGCCTGGATGGTCTCCACCACCCTCTTGAAGCGGCGACTGGGGCCTGGGGGAAGAGTGGCAGTCAGGGCAATGGAAGGACCAGTGGGGGTGAAACACAACTACCAAGTCAGATGGCTTACCTGAGAGCAAAGTGAATGTGACTGAGTAGATGCCATTCTCTTTCTGGGCCTCTCCACCCTCAGTGTAAGTGATATCCACCTGGAACTTGACTGGCTTCTGGAATACTGCTGGGCCCCCTGTTGCTTTGTATTCAGCCCGGAAGCTTGTCTGGGAGATGACGCTGTGGCTGAGGCTGGGTATCTGTGGTGTGCACAAGCTGGACATGAGCGCAGCTTACCAGCAGGCCCCACTAGCCCACTCCTGGACCTATGGGGAGGAGACTTCGGAAGAGCCAGCACTATGTGGGCACCAGACACAAACCCAGCCTTCCCAGCCATCTCGGTTTTGAGAACCAAGTATAACACAGAAGACTAACAGAGAGAAACTTACTTTAGAGCCGCCTTGCTCAGTCAGCCAGGGTGTACACTAGTCACTACCCTGGGTTTCCCACAGAGAAGCCTACACTAGAAGGGGCTAGATGGCCTTACAACCCTGAGTCAGGGGCAGGAATACAAGAGCATCACAGTAGTGAGCAGGAAAGCTAGAAGCCTTCTGTGGATGTGGGAGGCTGTGTGAGTTCACAGCACTGAGGGCTGATCACATGGATTGGACAGAAGCAAGAGCAAAACTAGAAAGCAGACAGGGTCACCACAGTATACAGGACTAACAACCTCCATGGGTAAGTAACAACCTCCCAGTCTTGCCTGGTGACCCAGGGGCCTTGTGAAGGGATGTAATGGATGGAGATGAGGAGGAGTCAGGCTCAGATCAAAGGGTAGGTGTGCTAAAGAAACACAGCAGTCCAAGAGTGGCCAACCTCAAGTGTGACCACTCTACTGGGAGTGGCTTTCCCTGGCTTGAGGCTTCTGGCAGACAGTCTCAGCTGTCCTCAGGGTACCAAGGAAATCTTTCAACTGTAGCCACAGACTCCAGGGCAGAATGTCTAATGAGGCAAGGGCACCTTGGAGCAGGACCTATCTTGGAACAAGGCAGGCACCTTCTGATGAATGACCATAGGAAAGATGACTTCCCTGAGCAAAAGTCAGCGCATTGAGTCCTGGGTGGGAGATCTAAACGAAGGAAAGTCCCAGAGAGGCCTAGCCCAGCATAAGGCAGCCCCAATTCTGAGGTTACTCTGGGAGTTCATATCCTGGCTGGAAAGTCTCATCTCCAGTCTTTGGGTCCCTTTCTGCTTCTCAGAACCTAGAGATGCCCATGTTTTCTGAGAAACCCAGCCTCTTCAGGAAGTTTGGGGGCCACTGGAGGTCACAGACTTCAAATAAAGAAATAGTATGGGAAAGAGACTCTGGGATTCAAGATGTTAACTGGGTGTTATCAGAGTCCATACGGATCCCTCAGGGGTCACAGCATCTTTCAGATTCATGTGGCCACCTGTGTTTCACCCTCAGTCTCAGGGAGGTTTTACCCGAAGACCAGCACACCCTAGCCATAGGCAGCTCCCCACTCCCAGAAGTGCTGTGCAGTTCCCAGCAGGCTGAAGACCTAGGCAGACAGTGGTGGTCTTGGCAGAAGCACATAAGAACAGGTGGTGCCTAGAGTTAGTGTGAATGAGAGGGCCTGTGTTCTGCCTGGAAGCTGGGCCCATGGGTAAGGGTGGCTGGCTCTGCCATAACCTTACCGACAGGAAGGCATGGACGATATCAGCCTTGATGGAGCTCAGGGGCTTGTCCTTGATCACCACAAAGATCTGTTCCTCCTTCTCCAGGTTAATGAAGTTCCCGAACCAAGATTTCTTGGCCAGCCTAGGCAGAGCAGAGGCTCCAATGATGGGAGTGTGATGCCTGGTCTGCTCCTGTAAACCCCCATAGGGGCTAGGGCAGTAGAGCCCTCACTCACAGCAAACTTCACAGTGCTGAAGCTCCCAGCAACCCAGACCAACTCTGTAGCCCTAATGCTAATAACCACACCACTCATCCTAACTCCATAGTCCAACACTAAGAGCAAGCCCCAACTCTAAACTTAACCCACAAACAAAACCTAACCAAATAGCTTTTACCATAACAATAAACCAAAATCCTTAACCATAACCAAACTTCCCTAACTATAACCCCCAACTTTTTCCCAGCATCCATAACCTAGACCTATATTCTAGCCTGAACTCCATGTCACTAACCCAGGCCCCATGTTTTTTTTTAACATGGACCTCTTGTCCCAACCTTTACCCTACAACTCTTAACCCCAATCCTATGTCCTTCACCATAAATCCACTCCAATACACACCAAACCACACATCCTTGGCTCCTACAGAGATGCCTGAGTGGCACTTGCTAGACATTCCACTGGGTAGAGCAGGGTCAGGGGAATGTCTAAGTCTCACCCTCTATTTGGGTCTCTAAATTTTGGAGAAGCCTGCTTTCCAACTTCCTGGCAGAAATGTTCCCAGTTTGTTGCAAGCTGGTGCATGGTAGAGAGTCTGGTAGGGTTCTCTGGGGTCAGGTAAAGATTGTGTGGCTCTACACCTCAGCTTGTAGAATAAGATCCATGGAAGACCCTTAGGGTCAGTTAGGGAAGGGCCTGCCCATAGCTCCTACAGCCACAGCCTCATCTAGGTCTGGCACCCATCGCCCACCCAAATACAGGACTTGTTTTCCTCCCATGGTAGCTTGGCCTAGTACTAGGCTACCACTCCACTGCTGCCCAGCTGGCCTCGGCTGTCTGGCCAGGATACAGCAGTACCACCCCAGCCCCACTGTGACACTCCTCACTGCATACACCGTCTCCTAAGTTGTGAATACTTTAGTCTGAAGTAGAATCCTTTAGCTCCAGGGGCTGGGAATATCAGTCCAAGGGGACAGATGGCAGATATCAAGCTTCCCAGTCTCACCTGCAAGGTCCCACCAACTAATCATGTGCATTGAAGTTCTTGCCACCATGCTGACAGGCTTCCCACCAGCAGCTGCAGAGACCGCAGCCCACCCCACTACCATGGGCAACTGGAAAAAATTCTTCCTAGCCCTAGAGACCACCACAGCCTATTGACACTTGGCTTGCAGCCTTGAGACCAGGAAGCAGAATGTCCAGTCAAGTCATTGCTAGATGCCTGTTCAAGAGATCCTAGGGGAGGCTGAGCTGTAGGCTGTCTCATGGCAATTCTCAGTCAACACAGCTAGTGAGACTTCCAGCTGCCTGGTACAGCTGCAGTACCAGTCACCACCCAGTCAGATGTATCCCTATAACAGTGACTCAGAGAGCCTAGAAATGGGGAATGGCCAGAGAAGCACTGGTGTTCAAGGACAGGGTTAGCACGTGGCCAGCATGAACAAGAATATCTGTGCTGGTCAGCACCGAGCCTCTGTTAACTTGGGCTGGATATAGGTTTTCCTGGCTGTGACTTCCCCCTTCTTGTTCATTTCTGGAATGGTTCTTGTGCCTCTGTGGCAGAAACAGACCACCAGCCCCTCTGTGCTTCTGCTGTCAATTCTGTGTGTATGAGTCCCTCATGTGGACCCTTGTCCCACCTATACCCAAGGCCACGCTGGGGCCTAGAGACCAGCAATGCTTAGGCTATTTCAGAGCAGCCAAGTGGTTCTAGAAAACACAGGTAGAGTTTATGCTGAAAAATCACAGATTCAAGCAGTAATACTTGGCTGATGTGGCACTAAAGGCATGGCCATTTCTAAAAAAAAAAAAAAAAAAAGCCAGAGAATCAGAAGGGATTGCATGGTCCAGGGTGACACCACCCACAATAGAGCCCTGGTGTCCATATTGCTGGGCCCAGATGCTAGCCTGGGCACACAGAGTTCTGGGTGTGGGACATAAAGGTGCATGAGAGAAGGACCTACATTAGTAGGCAAAGATCATTCAGTTTGGTGGGCCCCAGCCAGCCAGCTGACCTAACATGGACAACCAAGGGAGTCAGTTCCTGAGATACCTTTCACTCCTCTTATGTGAAGGCTTAAGACCAGTGAGAGACTAGCTGGGGACAGAAAATGAGGGTGCTAACCCTTCTGAACCACCGTACAGGGTTTGGGGATGGGGAGCTAAGCTAGGGAAGCTTCCAAAGGGTCTTGATCAAGGAGGTGGTGGAAGACCAAGGCTTTCTCATTGGCCTTAAGCTACTGTCACAGGTTTTCTATTTTTCTTTTTTAAAAAAAGTATTTATAATTATAAGTAGATCTCCAAGACCTTTGATCAGAGCAACTAAAAGGCCTAACCTAGACAAAAACGGTCCTGTGCTCCCAGAGCCTCAGGGCAGTTATGGTTATGGAGCCTCTGACCTCCACCTGGACAAAAAGCTTGCACAGCAATTACCTCTGCAGACACCGCCCCCAGTGGGTTAGCACAGAGCAAGCAACCTCCCTCGGGTCCTTACTGAGTGCTGGCAACACAACTGAGGTTCTTCCTCTTCTCTGGCCACGCTGTGAGGCTGTATAGCTGCAATGATCTACACCATGCTCCCCCATCTCAGTCACATGATATTTTCACACTTTCATACCAGCAGCTGCCAAGGAAGTGACTACTGAGAGGAAGCCACATTGCAGGCATTTCGTGTTTGTAGGGTGGCGACACTGGGCCCACCTATATTCCCTTTCCCCCAACTGAAGGCCAGAGGTACTCTGCCTGTCCCAGGCCTCTGCCAACTCCCCATCCCCGCAAGCATCAAAAGTCGACCCCGTTTCTCCTTGTGTCCAAACCATCCCTATGATCCCTTAGAGTCCTAGGAAGTCCAGGGCACAGTCACTTGCCCCTAGCCAACTTCAGATTCCTCTGGTCAGAGTCAGGACATGTCCTGCCACTGGCATTCCTCATGTGGACAGGACCTAAAGTTCATAAAAATTCATGGGCTAAGGCAGGCCCAAAGGGTTCAGGCCAGAGACCAAAAGCCCTTGGGTGGTAACCCAGTGCCCAGTGGGAAAGATCCTAGGTCCCTCTCTCACCAGCCTCAAGCAAAGCCACTTACTCTGGAGAGGACTCTGGGGTCAGGTTGGACATCTCCTCTGGCGTGGGAACTGTGTACAGGAAAGGACAAGGGCAAGGTTGGTGAGAGGTGCAGATTGTACCCATTTTGCCCCTGGCCCAGTGCGCTGTCCATGCTCTGGTGCTGAACCCCCATTGTGCCTCTCCAGACCCCAGCTGAGCAGAGAACTGGCCAGGCCAGGCCTGTAGACTTCCTGACTACCCAACAGGCCTTGCTGAACATAGCTGCTGCTCAGATGACAGGATGGGGCCTGGGACAAGTGAGGACACAGGACAGACTTGGAGACTTGTGGAGAGGCCCACAGACCTGCCAGCTGTAGGCACATTCCATCTCAGCTGACCTTCTATGCAGATCCTACCACCTAACCAGTCCCATATCTGTGCTAACCTTGCAGTTTCCGGCGGTGGAAGCGAGGTGAGCCCAGGAAGCTATTCTTGATGGAGTTGAGCCGTGTCCGCCAGGGCACCCCTCCAACACTAGGACTGGATGGTGGTGTGGGGTTTGGTGTGCCAGCTGGGCTCTCCTTTGGCGTGTGGACAGGCGTCCCTTTGGGGGTAGGAAGGGGACTACCCCTTGGTGAGGGGTGAGGGGTCACCTGTATGGTGGGGACAGATTTGGTGTTTGATTCAGTCCCAGTTGGCAGGAGCCGAGTAGGGGCCGGCAGGGTGGGGGGCCCAAGGGACAGGGCCAGTGGAGAGCCAAGGCTGGCTCCAGAAGGCCGAGTCTGGGTGCAGGCCGGGAGCGGATTGGACTTGGTGCCCTGTAGTGGCTTGTCAGTCAGCTTGGCCTTGCACGGCAAGGTCTGAGTCTTGGGGTTGGGCCGCAGGGCGGCCTGTGGAGAGAGGATGTGTCCAGGCCGAGAGGTGCTCCGACAAGCTTCGGGCTCCGAGGAGGTGGCCGGGGGACAGGCCACGTAGGGAAGCTCAGGGGGCAGAGGGGGCAGGACGAATTTCCTAACAGGCTACAGTGGCGCAGAGTAGGGGCAAGAGGGGTGCCGCGACGTGGAGCCCATGCCCCCCGCCCCACCCATCCACATGCACACACAGCAGCCAGGACCAGCAAAATCATTCAAGTAGGACCCCAAGCAGGACCAGAGGGAGGGGGGCAGGCAAGGGGAGGGTTTGCCACAAAAGAAAACAAGTGACACACAAGAAAACGGACAACACAAAACAAAAGAACATGCAGTTAGCCATTGCCCAGCATCAGAACAGCAGCCAGGAGGGTGCCCGCAAAGGATGCCTGTGTGCAAGGCAGGGAGGGGGGCTTCTTCCCAGTCTGTGGAGGCCCTGTTCCCCACCCAGGGTACTTTGGCTGGGGTTCCTTTTATTTCCTGAGGCTAGCCCTATAACCTGAGACTTAGGTGGGTTAATCACTCACCCGAGGACTGCTGAGAGGACTCGTAGAAAGGCCTGAGGAGGCGCCGCTGATGGAGCGAGACCTGAGGGTGCAAAGCAGAGTGCTGATTCAGCAGAAGGCTCTGAGTTCCTATCCCCTAGGTGGCCTTTTCAGGAGGCCTGTAGTCCTGGCCCAGAGCTCCAAGGCTCCTACCATGCCCAGGAGGGTTTCTGGAGGCACAGCTGTGTTGGGGATCATCCTGCTGACCCTGGCATTCACCACAGTATGCAGCCAAGGTTCCTGGGGTTCCTCTCCACTCAGACGAGCCACCCACCAGCAACCTCAGACCAGGCATAGGAAAAGGTACTAAGGGGGCTCTCAATGAAAGTCCACAGACACTGTGTGGACAGAGGTGCAAGGACACGCAATGGAGGGTTCCCATGAACTAGATACAACCTCATGCATTCTGTGATCCTGGCACCTCTCCAAGGCTGTACTGTATACCGTCCAGTATGTGGCTTGCTACCTGGGCACTTGTCCAGTCCTTTTACATCCACAGCTACCCACAAGAGAAGCCCTGGGCCACCCCACAGCCTTCATCTCAACCCACTATTATCCCACTGGGCTGAAGACCTAGCCTGCAAATAGGAAGGGGCAGGTGCTAGCCCTGTGTGTTCATTGCAACATGGGTGAATTGCTACCCTTCAGGTCAGAGACTAGGACTTCCTTCCAGCTCACCATGAAAGGACACAAAAGCACTGGTTAACCCTTGGCAGTGGGACCTGCCATCTTTGGAGGGAAAAGTGAGAATGGGGTGCAGCCACAGGAGAAAAGAGGACAGAAGACCACTAAACCAGCTTGTACTGCTCTGGCCTGCCCACCACGAGCCAAACCATACACAGTGGGTCTCTGGTTCCCACCTGGGCAACTCCAATCTCTATTGGTTTCTTGCCAGCTCCTAGAGCACTTGTGACCAGAGCTCTGTGTCCATGACCTCCGAGTCTCTCCACCCACTGCTAAAGGAGCCCAAGAAACAATGGAGACCTATGGTCAGGGCAGCATGCCTGGGTCAAAGTGGTACCAGGCTCCCCACTGGGACAAAGGTCCAGGTGTAGAGCTAGGAGCCAGGCTCTGAGAAGATGGAGATAGCCATACCAGGAGATGGGAAAGGGGATACAGCCACGAGCAGTGAGGCCTAGGCTTTGATTCCACCATGGCAGATAGGAATACATTGCTGGGCACAAGGCAAGAAGGGAAGCTGAGACATAAGCATGGGAGCCATATCAACATCTCCTCGGTTCAGCAATGCTGGAGTTGAGCTGCAGTTTGTCCGAAGTAGGAAAGATGACTCCAGCCCTGAGGACAGCCAAGTGGGCAAGAGGCAAGCAGGAAGGGGCACAGGCAGGTACAGGAATAGTGTACTACTCAACAGGATGTGGTCCAGCCAATCAGCAGAATGAGTGGGCAGTAGATGTTACTGGCCTGTAGTCACCTATCAGGGGCATGGGACACTTAGCCACTTAATCTAAACTGGCCAGTCCTTGAGGGAACAACATCCAAGGCCACCTGGACAAAAGAGTGGGAGAGGTGGCAGGCCTATAACCAAAAGGCAGATAGATCTGTTCAGGGTGCAGGGCTGTGCCCCTGTCCCCGCCCTATGCAACCTGGAGTATGTGGTCCTCTGCCTTGGGCTGGCCATGGGCCTTGCCCCAGTAACCCCACCCCTTCTTGACTCCTCATAGCTGGCCATGCTCTTCCCCTGACCTGCTGGATGGTTCCATTCCCAGAAAGGAGAGGTGGAAGTGTCTGTCAGTAAGCCCTGCCT
Organism: Dicrostonyx torquatus; assembly: GCA_028555095.1. NCBI lineage: Eukaryota > Metazoa > Chordata > Mammalia > Rodentia > Cricetidae > Dicrostonyx > Dicrostonyx torquatus. The sequence continues at coordinate 3,860,023 of JAQHUG010000157.1, forward strand.
CCAGGCCCGCCTATGTCTGCCTGGATCAGGCAGGAGTCCTGCATCTGGGGCTGGGAGGACGGGATGGATGGGCACGGTGTATACCTGTCTTCTTTGCTGAATTGGGGATGGGCTTCAGCGATATCCAGGCTTTTACTGAACACTGCTTTACTATAGCAGGAACAAAGCGAGAAAACAGAGTTACTGCCCTGGCCACACGCACGCAGGTCAGCTGCTGGGCCATGTGCTGCCTGGCCACACCAAGCAAGCCCTCCAAGCATGGCCCGCCAACCCCAGGCCACTGTATGGAGATGAAGAGAGAGGAAGGGGACAGGAGCCACAGCACAGCCTGCCCTGGGTGACCTTTTGGGTAGGGAGGCAGCCAAGCTTAGAGATATCTACACTCACCACCAGCCACAGGATCCCTTGTCCCAACCAGTGGTCCCATCAGAGCCCAGTGTCAAATAGCAAAACCAGAGCAGAAGCAGGCCAGATGTGCCAGGACAAAGGGCCCTCCAGATTCCCTTGGAGACAGCCACCTCCCCACTGATGGGCCCACCCTGTAGCACCTAGGGTGCTGTTAGGCCTAGAAGGTGTATTAGAAGCCAGGGAGGCTCACTCAGGATTTAGATGATAGAATGGCTGAACACTGGTCCTCAGCTACCCTTTGGGGTTCAAGGGAGGCCAGGGAGAGGCAACCATCTCTTGAGTAGATGGTGTGGGCTAGAGCTACTGGGAGAGTCCTGATGAGGTGAAGCATATCCACAAGAGGCAGAATCCCAGAGAAGGGCTAGATAAGAGCATGGCCAAGAGGGACCCTTGTTGTCCCGCCTGTTGCCAGAAGCCGAGTGACTGTGTGGCATGGCTGGCTGGAAAGTTGGAAGAAGTTTCTTAAGGAATGAAATTCTGAGGCTGGAGCATGAGTCAACCCAGGTCCATGGGGAGGACCTAGTAGGGCAGAAATACCAGCACACGAAAGTCAAGGCAGAGGAAGCTCTATCTTGATGACTACCTAGCCACCTCATGGCTCCCAGTTCCTGACAAATTCAGGGGCAGACCTGGCCTGCTTCAGCACACAAGCTCCCAGCAGGAAGAATGAGCAGCGGGTGCTGTGTGCAGAATACAAGGCTGACCGCTGCTGTCAAGGCCTGTGGGATCTCCCAACTCCTAGTCTGTTCACAGATGACCAAACCCCACTCAGCCAGGGCAGACTCTGCAGGCTCTAAGTGCCCTTCTACTCGTCTCTCTCCTGAATTATACATCTTGCCCACAACACTACTACTGGCCACCAGGGAAGGCCAAGCCTGACAGGCAGGGAGCTCTGAACAAAGCTGTAACACACCACAGCCCAGCTCAATACAAATCAGAGGCAGCCAAGCACCATGGAAGAACAAGCCTGCAAATCAAGGGGCTCTGAACATAGCTGTACCATATCACAGCCCAGCTCAAACAAGAACATCCCAGCCAGGTACAGCCCAGCTCAGCCTAGTCCAGTCCACCCCAGCTCAGTTCAGCCCAGTTCAATTTATTCCAGTCCAGTTCAGTAATGCCCAACTCAACCCAGAAGACTCCCCAGCTTAGTACAGTCCAGGCCAGTTCAGTACAGGCCAACTCAGTCCAGATCAGTTCATTCCAGTCTAGCCCAGCTCAGTCCAGAACAGATCAGCTTGTCAGTTTAGTCTAGGGCAACCCAGTTCAAACCAGACAAGACCAGTTCAATCTATTCCAGCTTAGCTTAGTCCGGGCGAGCACAGCTCAGTCGAGTCCACCCCAGCTCACCCCAGTCCATTTCACAATAGCCCAACCCAGCTCAGTTGAGAACGGTTCAGCTCAGCCTAACCCAGTTCAATCCAGCTCAGTCCAGTCCAGCTTAGTCAGCTTAGTCCAGTGCAGCCCAGTTCAGCCCATGCAGCCAGCCAGCATGCTTAGCACAGTGAACTCCAGCCCAGTCTAGTGGCCTCAGTCCAGATCCCAGGGACAGTGGGCAGAGACAAGCAAGGCCAGACTAAGGGTAGTAGGTTAAGAACTTGATGCTACCCTGGCCAGGGCAATAGGAAGGAGGCTTGGGCCCCAGGCAGGCACATACCTCTGGCCGTGCTGGGCCATTTCAATGGCTCTCCGTGCAGGCACCGGGGAGCCACCATCTGTTACACTGAGCACTTCCATGGACTTGCGCTCAGGTCGCCGCTTGCCATGCCGGTTCAGCATCGGGGAGTCCACACGCTTCCGGGGAGGGTCTGTGTGCAGACTGGGGTCAGGCTGCGCCAAAAGCCAGGAATAGGGGCACATGGTGGGCTGAAAGCTCTGTACCTATCTCATTCCTGGGAGGCAGGTCCTCATCCTCATGGCTGGGATACCGTTCCTTTCGGTCCAGGAGGAGGAAATAGATCATCTTTTCCTGATTCTCCCTGCAGCAGGTAAGAGGTGCCAAGAAAGTGGGCATATAGTGACACAGAATACCTGACAACGGCCCTGTAGGGACTCTAGCAGTGGCCACCTGTCTTGGAGGGTCCACAGGGATGCTCCCTAGAGAAGTAAGAACTTGGGGCACGGAGCCCAGTGACTAAATCAGCCCTATCCCCACTCCAACATACTCCTCAGATAGCAGGTCCTGCAGCAGCTTGTTGCGGTCTCGGAAGCAGCCCAGTGAATGCATGCTATCCAACACATCGGGGTCAATGTCTTCCAGGCTGGGTAGTGAGCGGATCTGAACCTTGCGTGGGATAGGCTGTTCTGGCTCTGGCTCATTCTTGCCACCTCTGTGGACGACAGGGCACCCAGCAGTCACTCGTTTCTGGCCTATCCTGAAACCATTCCACCCACCCTGAAGTGGCCAGGAGGGTGAGAGATCCACCCTCACGTGAGCCCAAGTCCTGCTGCTGTCCCTGCACCCAGCCCTACAGACCTCCTGTATCCTGCTACAGCCGCTCAGGGAGGTAGAGAGTGACGCTAGGGAAGCCCCGAGCTGGCACCCTCCCCCCTTCCTAGCAGGCCCTGCAGGCCACAGCAACAGGCAAAGCAGGCGTTAGTGGGCAGAGAAGCTACTTACATATACCATATGTGTTTCTGAATGTGCTCTAGCTACAAGGAAAGAGAAACAGGGGGTTAGTACCAGGGGGAGCCCACGTTAGGAGGTAGGGGGCCAGAGCGGGAGAACAGGAGAAGGCAGGGCAGGGGCTGCATTCCCAGAGGCCCAGGCCAGCATCCCTACCCCTGCCCCACCCCAGATGCAGAGAGGAAATAAAGCCAGGGAAGGAGAGGCTGGGGGACAGGGCTTCACGGAGAAGAGAGGCAAGGAAGCAAGCAGCGCCCTGGGACACCTGTCCTGCCTGGTTGGGCCCTCCCAGATCAGGGGGCATGAGTACGGAACCAGTCCAGGAGGCAAAGCCAGGCGGCTGGGAGGGGCTGGGTGCAGGTGTGGGCAGGAGGCTGAGGTAGCCCACTACACCTTTCTCTCCATCCTGACTCAGAGACAGGGATAACTAGATTTGTGGGAGGGGGCAGATGATATCTATTCTAGAAAGGCCAGCCCACTGGGCACCTTGCTTCCTTTTCATGGGCAGATGCTGTGTGGTTCAAAACCAACTGCTGGGACTTCCCTCACACCTTTTCCCACCTCGTAGCTGATGGAGCTGTGAGGCTCACGCTGCCAGAAGGCATTCCACAAGGATGTCAGAGAGGCAGGATGGCAGTAAAGGAGAACGAACTCTCCAACCACTCACAGGCTCCCTAAGATTTGGGCACAGCCACCTCACACACACTCGAGCACACACACAGTTATGTACAGATAACACACACAGGCACCTTACATGCAGCTGGGCACAGCCACATAACACACCTATGCACATTTGCACTTACATACTGGTGTGTATAGATGACACATGCCTGAGGACTCACCCTGCACACAGCTGGGCACATGCTTCCCAAGCTGGGCATATACTCTCCCTCACAACAGTTGGTAACAGCCCCCCAACACACACCTAGATATACACAAATATATGTGTAAATAACACACACATGGGCTCATTCACCCTACATGCAGCTGTTCACAGTCTCACACACAGCTCCCCCACACATACCTAGGCGCACATGCTAGCAAACATGGATTCACACTTGCATGCATATCCACCTGGCATGACACAGAGCCTCATCACTGTGCATGAAGTATGCCTGCAGTACACACACAAACACAAGTGGGAAACCCCACCCTCAGAGACATTTTTCTCCCTAAAGTGCCCAGGAGCAAGTTCTAAAGATGGAAGCTTAGCCCCACCAGTATAGAACTGTCTGAGGAAGGACAGGGCCAGAGATGGTGTGAAGAAGGGGCAACAGGAATGCAGCAGGGCCTGGCTCCCCATGGTTACTCAAGTTCTGGCTAGGGCAAAGGGATAGGCAGGACACACCGTGAGGCGCCGAGCTGCATCCACCTCAATCATGCCACGCAGGAGACTCTGGCAGTCTGGTGGGATAAAGTGTGGCATGTGGAACACGCCACGCTTGACCTTCTCCAGCAACTGCCGCAGGTTGTCATCATCGAAAGGCAGAGCCCCCTGTGGGTAAGCAGGACAGCACTTATCATGGGTAGGTAGCATAAGAGGAGGAAGGAAGAGAGGATGTGGGGAGGCGGGGAATGGAACAAGGTGAGGTGAGTGGGGCTCACCACCAGCAAGGCGAACAGGATCACACCACAGCTCCACACATCTGCCTTGCGGCCATCATACTTCTCGCCCTGTGGGAGGAGGGCAATGCCAGGTGTTGACAATATGCAGAGTGGGGATATCTAGTGAGGGAGTGGGTCTGAGGAAGGCAGCAGAGTTGTGACTCGCCCAGCAGTAGTAACAGGATAAGGGGCCCTTCCACCACAGGGACCCCAGTGGCTGCTTACCCGAATCACTTCCGGACAGGCATAGTGTGGGGATCTAAGGGCAAAACAGCAGGTCAGGGGGCAGGAGGCCAGGGTGCACAGCCCATATCTTTACACCCTCCCTGAGGCTTTCTCCACATGAGTCCTGCCCTAGGAAGCCCGCATGTGAGGTCCACAGGCCATGGCTGGGATGGCCCCAGAAGGATGAATGACTTTGAGACCAAGTTCCCCAATCTAAGTACCCTGTATGTTCTGGTAGAAGACGGAGGTCTGGAGTTTGGGGACTCAGACCTGCCTGCCCGTCCAGACCCAGGAGAGAAGGCCCAGTAAAATGTTTCCCCAGATTCTACCACTGAAAGAAGATGCTGGTGCCAGACAAAGGGTCCCCACACGCCTACTATAAGGACAGGGGTCCTGTCTTTTGCCCTTAGTCCAGCCCTAGTGCTGGGAGAAAGTCCTTGGGCTTCCCACTAAAATGTCCTGTGGCTCTGCAGTCACAGGCCAGTCTCAAAACTTGTCCAGACTGGGCACCAAGGGCTGTAGTGTCTGCCCCCAGGGCTATGCCCTGGGCCTGTAGGGCACCACTCACTCACCCACAGCTGGTCTCCAGCAGGCTGTCTCCAACCTGCAGAGATGCCATGCCAAAGTCTGCGATACGAATGTTGTTCCTCTCATCCAGCAGCAGGTTCTCTGGCTTCAAGTCTCTATGGCTGGGGAGTAAGACCCAGGTGAGCCTACATGCAGTCCTCCATGTGGCCCCACTTCCCCACTGCAACTCCTTAACAAGGACTGCTCCCCTTTCCAAACTCTTGTTAGAGGGACAGGCCAGTGACAACCTAGATGACAACTAGCAGCTAACATTAAGTGGTCTTAATGGGTGACAGGAATGAGATGTTCCCCTGTCCTCCATAGGGATGAAGTGTGAGTGGGCTCCTGGCTGCCTTTCAATGCCTCCTAGATGAAGCCCACAGGAACCCCACTGCCCTCTTGAGATGCAGGCCTGACCCAGACTGGCCTGGCTCGCACCATATGGAGTGACTGTGGCAGAAGTCCAGTGCAGAGATGATTTGCCGGAAGAACTTGCGGGCTTCCTTGGGGGTCAGCCGTCCCTTCTTCACCAGGTAGTCAAACAGCTCCCCCCCAGACACATGTTCTAGCACCAGGTATCTGTGGAATGGGGCAGAGTAACATCAGTGCCAGCATCATGCCTGATGCATAGCCCCTGCCTGCCCTCCTGCTGTCTAGTCAAAGAAGTCTGGTGCAGGGCTCAGAGCAAGGCCTTAAGGAGGGCCCATGCAGGATACCCTGCATGGTGTGAGGCTCCTGGTGGCTCTCACACCAGGCAGCTGGGTCCCAATGAAGACCATTTGGACCCCTGGAGCTGGGCAGAGGCTTAGGTGTGCAAACCACAGAACAGAGTGAGGCTGACCCAGCAGGGCCTGCCATCTATGCCTCCCTGCCCAGTTTGCATCAGTCCCTTAGAGTGGTTTCTGTGGGGGAAGTGAAGATAACCAGAGAATGACATCCCAGTCCCCTAGGATCTTAGCTATATAATAGGACTCAAGAAGTGACCAAGGAGATACAGGAGCTGCAGGGCTCCTGAAACCCTTGGGGAAGGCAAGACCTCTGAGGGAGGGAACAAAGAGCAGCCAGTAACGTAGATGGGAGCTATCTCATGTGGTGACAGGCATCAATGGTACTGGACAGAAATCCAGGCTGGGATGGGGCCCTTCTGAGAAGTCAGCTGACCTGGGGTAGGAGTTGGGGAGGCAAAGCAGATCGTACAGAGGAGCCACACTGGGACCAGCATTGGGGGATACAGTGGCAAAGGCTCAGCACTGCCTCAGCAGAGCCCCTCCCTAGGTCTCCTGCCTGTCATGGAGGTCCAGGACTATCATCTGCCCAACCCCCAGACTTGTGGAAGCCGACACCCTGCTCACTCCCACCACACAGCCTCAAAAGGGCCAAAAGAAGCTTTTCTTCCCTCAAGGTGCTTCCTGTCAGGTATTTGGTCATAGTAACTAATACAGCAGCCAGACTCACCCGTCATGCAATGCCCAATCTACTTCACTCATGGCCCTGCTTGCTGGCCTCCTAATGACCCTGGCAAACTACAGCTCCATCCTCTTCCCAGGCTGTCTCACTGGGTCTGGGCCTTGTAGGGCAGTGGGAGGTAGAGACTGATATATCCCCACCCTATTCAGTAGGGGGCAGTATTAGGAGGGAACAAGCTCTACTGGCCCTAGACCCCGGATTCTCCTCCAGGGAAGCCCGTCCCATTGTTGCCCTCAAGTTAACAGCGTGGGGATCCCCAGGAGCACCAGCCACAGCCTGGTAATGAAACTGTTGCCACTGTGGCTAGGGCTGAGAGCCCCTCCTCTGCTGGATGGCAACACTGACACAGCCAGCTCTCCAAGCACAAGAGCAGCCTGGGCCTCTGCAGCCACCCACCCTGGCCTCCCCAGCTCTCCAGGCCCAGCAATACCTACAAATATTTTTTGTTTTCATAGACGTCATGCAGCTTCAGGACATGGGGATGCTCGATGAGCTTCAGGATAGCAATCTCTCGCTCCACCTGCAGAGAAACCACATCACTGCCCTGCAGCCAACCACAGCCCTCCAGTGGCCTACATGCATTGTTTCCCAGGGTTATAACATTGCATTTGGGGTTGAGCTGGAGAGATGTGAAATCTGCAGTTTGGATCTTGCTATCCCAGGAGGCCAGGGAAGGGCAGGTGTCAGGATAAATGCCTTGGGCAGGGGTTCTGCATAAGCTGGCAGTGGGGACCAGGACAGAGCTGCAGGTGAGTGTGCTATGTAGTGTATATGTGTAGGGGGCTGCTTGTGTGTACAGGGGATTATGCACCTGCACATGCAGGGTGTGGAACTGTGTGGCAGGCCCTGTGTAAGAATACAGGCCCCTCTTAAGGTAGAGTCTGTTCCAGTGTCTCCCACGTCTGTTTCTGAGCTTAAGTCTAGAACTCTGATGAGCATAGCTTTGCTCAGCCATCTTGGCCCCATATAGGCAATGGCAATGAGAAGCTATTAATAGGCACTAACCTCTCATATGCCTCTCTGTCCTTAAAGTCTTTAAGCCCCATATGATCCCATGGGCATAATGTCCACAGTACCAAAACCCTGCCCTTTATCTCAGGGCCCCTGTCCATTGGATATATCCATCCAGTGTGTCTCCAATTCAAAACTGGTCAGCCCACCAATGCCAAAAGTCCTCCACTCCACCTAAGCTGTTGCCTTCTCTTACAACCGCTACCTATTCAGGTCTCTAAGCTTCTCCACATCAGGAGCTAGAGCTTATCCATCCCTCTTCAAGATAGCCTGGTCCTGGCAGGAGGGGTCTCAGAGGCAAGGGGCACTTCCTCATTCTAATTAGAGAACTGATGCCCAGTCTGCTGCTCCAGCATGTTGACCTAGTACCACCATTGTCCACTGTAGGACTGTTCTCCAGGATAACACAGTCAAGGACAAGTGGAATCCTTCCTGAGGATGAACTAGCCCAGGAGCAATCTGCTGTTGCTCCAGCAGCAAGGGGTAGGATCCCATGGATTAGAGAGGGTTAAAGGTAGGGCAGAGGCCACCCATGTTAGTCCCAGTTACCTAGGTCCATCCCTCCAGGTGGTAACCCTTCTACCCCAGCCCACTGCCTCACCTTCATCAGCACCGACTCACTGAGCTTCTCACGGTTGACAATTTTGATGGCGACCTTCTGGCAGGTGACACAGTGGATTCCCAGCTTCACCAGGCCTGTAGGAGAGAGGCCATACTCTAGTCCCAGCACCACATCATCCCGACCTTAGACAGCAGGGTCCACATCCTAACTTGTGAGCTCTGCATCTTGACGTGCCATTTGCAAGTCCGTCAGATCCCGGGCATTAACCACCTTTCCTTGCTCACTCATCAGAATGGCTCCGTGGGAAAGTGGCTTACTGCACTAGAACCAGATTCCTCCTGAAACCTGAGGTCTCCATGTGCCTGTCCCAGGTCACCAGAGCCATTCCCCTGAGCCAAGCACATCCCCAGTTGAAGAGACAACATGTTCTGAGTCCAGAGACACTCTGACCTCTAACACAATCTCATTCAAGATGCTTCACCTGCAGACTTCTGCATGGATAATGTTCTGTGCCCCAGAGCCCTGTCATGCCCAGTCCCTAGACATGCTCCCCATGGAGGAGTCTACATATCTTGAAGCTGGTGGCTAGAGCTGGAGGAATCTCATGAAATACATGGATGTTAGGCAGGCTGGAAGAGGTAGCAGAGGTCCTCTCTGGGACCCATGGTGGTTAGTGGGAAGCAAAGCTGGACCAAGATCTGCAGCCATGAGGCAGAGACTGCTACTTCCAACTCAAGGTGTGTCCAGATGCTGTCCCAACAGAATGAGCCACAGCAGGACACACGAAAATAGTGCAGGGCAAAACCAGTGGAAAGGTAGTGTAGGGCTAGAAGAAGCATTTCTGATGTGGGCAGTTATCTCCCTTCTCCACAAAAGATTAATTTTCCAACCAAATCAAAGGGCTCTTGTAAATTGATAAGAAAACACATACACACATGCTCACAGACATGTGCATGTATGTGTATATCTCATGCACATGACAGTAATATACAAATGGGCAAAAAATGAACACAAAGCAGATAAATGTGTAGAAAGACAGTTCATGTTTTGAGTAAGGTCACATCAGAGTTGTGGTTTCAGAATGCAGTTGGAGCTGGGGTCCTGGGTATCTAAGTGCAGAGCTGAGTTTTCATGATGGGGAAAGCCCAGGCTCCCATGTGAGATCCCAGGCTAGGAGGTGGCCACAGTGGGACACCTTATTCAGGGAAGTCATCTCTGAGGGCTGGCACAGACTCTGGTGCCTCCTGCTGGCTGTCTTTGATCCAATGGGAATGCCTGTGATTCACACTCAGATGGGGAGAAATAGAACTAGCCAGGAGGGCAAGGGTACTCATTATCTGATATCATAATTCAGTCACGACATGGGCTGTGGCACTGGCCAAGGCACTAAGACATGAGGTCACCTGCTCTTGGCCAGAAGGTTCTCAAGACTTGGTAAAACTATCCAGTCCCCCAAACAAGACTGTAGGTGCAGGAGAAACGAGGAAGGACAGTATGACCAGTGATAAAGTCTCTTGAGGGGATCCCAGGTGTCCATAGGGATATCCCCACCTAGGTACTTAGGCAGCAGAGGAGAGGGTGCCTAAACATTGATGAATATCTTGATCATCACCATAGAAATTTCACCCGATAGATGGAGATGGACTCAGAGACCCACATCCACATCAGAACAAAGGACTGGGCTCCCAAGGTGCAGTCGAAGAGCAGAAGG
>JAQHUG010000157.1:3879284-3904377 GCA_028555095.1 Dicrostonyx torquatus
AAGAAGAAGAAGAAGAATGAGGAGCAAGCACTAGACTGAGGAAGTACCCAAACTGCAAGCCCCATAGTGGAGGAGGCTCAAGGAAAGCTAGGCCAGGCCAGTAACTGAGTATCACAAATACTCCATGCTGGCAAGAAGAAACAAGCAGACTACAGGTTGTTTGTCCTAGGAGGAGAGGGCTTGAGAAGCTATGGGGATGTTGGGGGAGGGGTGTCATGAGAGCTGAACTCTTATGGTTAAAGGGTCTAGGTCCCTGGCACATTCCAAGATCTACCATCAATATCCTATGTGAGGGATGGGGGACAGTTCCATGTCTTCCATTCATGGAAGAAGAGGGGTCAAGAACTCGTAGCAGGGTGTTAATCCTATATATACCTGCCAGAAGCCCAGCAGCAGGAATGACTGTACAAGAACACATGTGGAGGCCTCAATCCCCCTAGTGTGCACCATGAGTACCCTCTGCAGTCCCCTCATGTTGGGCAACCTTCCCCTAGCGCCCTTATCTGGGGTCACAAGTGCTATAAAACTAGGAATTTCAGGGCACACAAGGAATCTAGCAGGACATCCCCCTGTACACCACTTCTGCCATCCGTGCTGGAGACTTAGCCAGGTCTGGGAACTCCCTTCGTGCTGAGGCTCGTCCCTAGAGGTTGGTGAGGATCTCCCATTCCAATCCCCGCAGTGCCAGGTGATCACATTACATTTCTATTAACTGGTCTCTGCAATTCAATACTGCAAAATTATCCCAATGAGGTATTTTTGATAAATCCCTTATCTATTCAGTAATTCAATTGAGTGAACCGTTTATCTAAGCTGGTGTCCTAGTTAAGGAAACTTTGCTCTTCTTCCCTCCCTAGGTGCAGGACCTAGGGAATGGAAGCAGGCGATTAGGCCACTAGCTGAGCTGCTTTCAGAGTGGCAGGCCTAGAGACCCCAGAAGGAGAAGATTCTGCTAGAGCAGCATTTTCCTGGAAGGCATGTTTAGGGTAAAGGTGGAACAATGAGCAGGGGCCAGATGGAGCTTGATAGAGTGAAGGGGGTTGATGCCCACACCTAGGGATCCAACACTGGGAATACCCATTGGTCTCCATGAGCATGGGGGCAGATTCCCACCTCCTGCATGCAGACTGTGGTACAGTAAAGGAGACACAGCTAGTGGTAGTACTCTGACCAGCAGCTGTCTAGCTTCTGAGGGACAGGCCAGGCAGGGCAGAGATGAAGGATTACAGAGATGGGCAGTCTGTAATGCTCTGGGAAGGTGGGCCCTGGAAGGAGCCATTACAGCCTGTAGGCCTGACTGTGGGAGTGCAGACAGATACCCATTCCCGTGCTCTCATGTGTTGGCAGAGCTGAGTTCTGTAGCTGCTATCTCCTGCTTTGCACCTGCCATGCCCCACCCCTTCAGTGCCCAAGGGATGGGCAACAGGGTTGCCATGGTGATGAGGTTGGGGATGCCTTCCTTGGGAAGCCCCAGGGAGTCTCTGACTGTCATCCCACACACAGGCAGACATGAGAGTTCAGATCTTCACAGACACACCAGCTCTACACACACACACACACACACACACACACACACACACCCCTTGTACACACCTTCACACAGGCCTACATGTACATAGGTACACAAGCCTACAAAACACAGGACACAGACACACACTAGCACACACACACACACTCTGAAACAGGCCTGCAGATCTGCACACACCCTCAAGCCCCATTCCAAAGCAGAAGGTTCCAGGTCTCCCCATCTGAACATCTTGCAGGCCCATCACTCAGGCCCTCTGACAGCCCGGTGATGGGCCACCCAAATGTTCTCCCAGAAATCCAAACATTACTAGGGACAACTTGCAAAACCTAGAGATGACCCAATTCCACTAGCTTCTTCACAACCACCCACGAGTGTCCCTTAGCAGCATCCTCCACAAGCACATGAGGTCCTGGCAGGTCACTCTGGGCCTTCTCACCAGCAGAACCCTAGCAACTCCTTGAGAATTCAAGGGCAGAAAAGGCCCCGATCCTTAATCTTTTCAGGGATACTTCTGCCCATTACTATTGGCAGCTATGAGCACCAATGGGCCAGAATAGGCAAATCTACTCCATACAGATGGGACTCACCTGCTTCTGCCTTCCTCCATGTCACTTAGCCAGTGTTCACCCCATGCCTGCCCTGTACCATCCCTGTGGCAAGAATCCACAGAGCAGTAAACCAAGACAGAACCTATGAACTAAGAGGAAGCTGAGGAGTCCAGCTGTTGTCTATGTGTCCTTATAGCCAAGGAAAGGGAGAAAGCCTGGCCAGTACTACTCTCATGTCCAGGGAAGCAACCTCCCTTGAGGAAACATACACAGTTCAGGGACCCCTCCCCCCATCAGGGGGACATGCTGCCCTGATAATCAGAGACAGGGACAGATGGACCTAAGCCTGGCCTACAATGCCAATGGGAGGCCACAGTCAGGGAAGGGAGTCACGCTGAGTCCTGCAGTCACCTGCTGTCAGGGACAGAAACACTGGCCCCACCCCGCAGCAGTGCCTGCCTGTACATCCTCAAGCAGGAGGCCAGTAATCTGCAGTAAGGTAATAATAGAATCTGCTTAGTGGGCAGCGGGCAGGAAGGACAGGGAGAGGAGAGAGGCAGAGCTTGCCGGCCCACACTCTGGTACTTCCAAACAGCAGCATCTGTCCCCAAGTATCACCGAGCTATTGTCCAATGGAGAAGCCCAGCATTACATCTGCCTCAACCACCTCTTCCTCTCCAGGCTGTCACTCAGGTTGGGGGCTGCCTTGTCCCAAGAGCTTTGCCTGTCCTCATCCCAGTTCCCAATGGATGCTAGAACTTGGTATCAGAAGGCCATCTGGCTGGCTCTGTCCTCATACACCCACTCCGAAGTCTGCAGCTCTGGGAGGGAGCCCCTGGTAAGGCTGGGACAGAGGAAGAAGGACCAGGAAGAGCATGCTGTTGCAAATGCGAGCAGAGCTGGGAAGGCAGACAGTGAAAGGCACGGGCATAGAGAAGTGAGGCCTGCTAGAAGGAGCTGATCACGGCACCTCAGGTCCCATAGCCCTAAAGGCCTTGGGGTGCTGGAGGTCAGGAGGCAAACCATCTGACCCTGGCAAGCCTCCCAGAGTAGCTGGAGCCTGGAGGAAAACGCTGTAGGAAATGTAGGTGCTTCTGAAGGGCTGGAGAAGAGCACTAGCTCTGGAAGCTTCCATCTAGAGAGTGGGTCAAAGCACACTGGGTAGTGAGACCCAGCCTTGGCAGCAAGAATGAGCCTGAAGGCTGGTAATTACTTGTGGAGATGCCCCTACCCCCACCCCAGCCATGCATCGACCAGCAAGAGAGCAGCTTCAAGAGCATCCGACTAGCACATGCCCAACCAGCAGTGCTGTACTAGGGAAAGTGGTACCCACAAGAGCTCTCCCCGGTAGAACTGTCATCCCAGCACCCCCAAAAAAGATCCAAGGCAGAGGTCCCCAACAGTGGCCTGTGAACCAAAGACAATGTGGCCAGGGGTCATAGCCATCATCCTGCCTTCTTGGGCCTGAGAACAATTGCCACTGACCCGAGTGACCTAACCTGGCTTTGTGTTCCTCTTCTCCAGATGATGCTAGGGTACATGCAGGGAGTGCATAGGCCCCAGAGGTATGTGTATCAGGGAAAGCAGCATGACACAGTAGAGAGGGGTTGGGGCAAAGGTACTTCTGCAAACCCACTCCTGCCTGCATTTGTCAGTGTGTCTAGGACAGTAAGCCAAGCTCGGGGGGACAATGGGCTATGCCAAGCCTATAGCATGACCCCTTCCCCACAGACATGGGGGCCTGATGTCACTGGGTAGTGTTCCAATTTGCAGTCTGGGATGGCCCTCAATGTATCCTTCCAAGGATGGGACAAGACAGTAGGCTTGTGAGCTCATTTAGCGAACACAGCTATGCCTACCTTGTCACGCTGGCATTTACTGTGTGCTGTCAGTAATGCTAATGACTAGTTGTAAGTCCTCTGAGATTTGGGGTTTGGCACCCACAATCTTCCAATCTGAGATGAGCCTGCTTCTTTATAGATACCCCAGCAGCCGGTTCTTTATGAATCTTCTAGCTCAGCACTTCCTCCTGAGACCCCCAAGGCCTCTCCTTATTGCAAATGTCATCTGTTTCCAGGCATTCCCATTTCCCAGTTAGCCTGAGGGACGTGACAGGAAAGATGAACACTGTATGCAAGGAACCAGTAGAGCTGGCCTAGGATCAAGCCCTGAGGAAATGAAGGACTCAGCTTGGAGCAGCCAGAAGTGAGCACCAGTAACCTCTCCCCTTATGCCCCTCCCCTTCATGGGTAGGGTGCAGGAAATCAGCCTGGCCTACAGTCAGTCTTTCCTCACTTCAGGTCCCAACAGCTCCTCAAGGCCATCATCACATCCCAGCATACCATCCACCCTCAGAACTCTAAAATAAGCCACACTCAGGAGTGAGAGCCGGGGAAAGGCTGCATCAATGGCAGACTTACCCCAGCCCCGAGATACCCACGTGAAAGGCTATGTCCTAATCCTCCTGCAGTCAGAGCCACTCACAGGAGGATCTACCACCTGGTGAGGAATCCAACATCAGAGTCTGTACCAATGAGAAGTGTCCTCCTCCAGAGGCAATTGGAGGCCTGCATCAAGCACCCTTGAGCACACAGGCCAGGCCAGGACTGGCAGCAGGAAGCCCAATGTGTAAGTTTCCACTGGCCCATAGCCAGGTTCATGTCCCAACAGCAACCCAAGGCCATCACAAAACCCAAATCCACAGCTGGTAGACAAATCTGGAAACTCACCAAAGACCTCTGAGTCCCTCACACAGCTTGGCACAGCTAAAGCTTGAACTGAAGACCAGTGGATATCAGAAGCACCCTTCCTCCAACCCCACCTGGCAGAAGTTGTAGACTTCAGCACAGTTCTGCTGGACAGCTCCCAGCAAAGGTGGGGCTTAGAATAGGATCTCCACAGTAGAGCAGAAGGTCCGAGGCTATCCCCCAAAAAGGACCCAGGGATTTGAGGCCCCTGCACCACTTGGGTTTGCCAAAAGCTTTTTCTCAAAGTAGGGTGGGCAAGATTCACTAGATGCTGGTACCCAGCAGCCAAAGGGTAGGCAGGGGTCTGGGGCTGCTCAGGTAAAGGGTAATAGTCCCAGGGACTCCTGAGCCCTGACACCTCCCATACATGTGGACTAACAACAGGCCGAGGAAAGGTGTACTCTTCTAAACTGCCACATTTGCATGCATACCCAAGATACCTGTGATCTAGACATGAACCCCAACTCACAGGCACTAAGCTTAGCCTGCCACAACAGCAGCTCCAATGACAATGAAAATACTCATTCTCCAGGGATGCCCATGCCAGTTTCCCTGCATCTGCTAGATGACAGGCAATATGACCATGCTTGTCACTGCCCACTGCCTTCCAACTCCTGGCACAGCCTCCTGAGCACACAGAGGCCATAAGTCAGGTGTTAGCACAAGAGCTCCATGAAGAAAGGTGCTAGGATGTGGGACCTTGGAGCAAGGGGCCTGGGTAGACTGGCTTGCTTAACCCAGCTCCATGCCTACTACATCCACTGTCGATCTGCTGGAAATGTAGTATCCCTAGTGGTGGCCACAAAACCACATTCTGACTGGATAGAAGTTCTCCTCCCTGGAGATGGAAGCTGTATCATGAGCCAGTGGGCAGTGAGGGACACTGCTGCTCTGCCTGGCATATATGAAAGCTGGCTCTGAGCAACAACTCTGACATCAATTACACAGGAGTTTGAGAGACCTGGCCTGAGCTGGGATGCCATCCTCATACTCATACCTCTGTCTACACCTGCTGAAAGGCTCAGGACAGATGGTAGGGTCTACGGGAATCCCAATGCCCAGAAAGAGGCCACTCTCACCCTTGAGAGATCCACCCACCTAGGTTTCCGGAGGAACAGATCAGCAAATGCAAGCGGTCAGAAGAAGAGGTTCAGACCCAGGAAAGCTTTTTACTCTCATTAAAGTGCTGGCCAGCTTGTGCTGCTTTAGAAGTAGAGTTACTTTTGGGATGGTAACAGCTCTGTGATTCTCTGAGTCTCTGTCTTTTTTATATACACACTGAAACATTACCAGGTATGATTTCTTTTCAAATAAATAGTGTTGAAGCAAAACTGGGTACACACTGCTGGGGGCTGCAGCTGGGAATATCAAGAAGGGGCATACTGTGTTTTAGAGACCCCTCTACATCCTACATGGAAATGCCATAATCCAGGTCAGAACCAACACAGGACAGTTTCCATAACAGCCCCAAACAACAGAAATCCAACAGGATATCCTTTAAACTGGAGACCTTCAGTCGGCTTGCTGCCCAAGTCCCTTTCACCAATGCCCACCATGCTGGAGACAGGGTCAGAGTGAGATGAGCTCAAACCAGTAGGAATCCAGGGGATTTCTTGACACTTCATGGGCACACAAGAAGAGACAGAATCAGCCTGCTTGCTCACTAGTCCAGAGCCTGTGAAGGTGGTAGAGGTGCCATTATGACTCTCAAGAGACTGGGCTTGCCCAGCATCCCCTTGGCTAGGCAGAGATGACCATAATCCCATCACCTCTCTCTGCCTGCTGCTCTACCAACGAGGGTTCCAGGAAAATCTCCTTGGTGGAAGGGGTAAACAAGCAAAAAGGACCACTTATCTTCTTTCTCCTTATGTCTCAGGTCCTTTAGCCTGCACATCACTGACCCTGAGGTTGTCACTGGCACAGCAAGAGGCACAGAACTGCTCAGTCCCATTTAAGAAAGTCTTCCTGGCATCTTCTCATTGCTTCATTCCCATTGCTATATAGACAGAGGCATGAAGAAGAAGGAATTCCCTATTGTAGTCTGGTCTCTCAACTAAGTCCTAGGGATAGACCTACCCAGAGACATGGCACACAAACTCTGCCATAGGACAGTGGTGACGCCAGGGCTTCCAGACATGTGCAAACACTGCAGTATGGGATGGGGCCTGCCCAGCTCCTAGTGAGATGGACTTGCCTTTGGTGAGTGTCAGGTCAGTAGGATCATGTCTGCAGCCCCATCAGCCCTGAAGGAAGGTGGCACAATGTGACTCTAAAGACTAGAAATCTATTTGATGTTGTGTGTATGAGATTCGGAAAGCGCCAGAATAAAGGGACACTGCCACTTCTGAAAGCCAGCGAAATTTTGTGCCCCTCAATATGGTCTAAAATGAAAAGAGCTGGCATTCTGGGTATTCAGGTCACACTGACTGAGTAAATACACCCTTAGCACCCAGGCTATGCCAGGCCTTTGTTCACTTCTGAAGGGCCTACTAATCACACCAAGACAAGCCGGAGGCTGTGTCTGAGAGTGAGGATGAAGGTGGGGTTTACAGCTCTTTTATTTGAGGGAGGAGCTTCAGCTGACCACACGAGAGGAAGCTGAACAAATCCTTACCTGTCCAATGGACTCCAGTCCCAAAGCATGAAGACCTCCACCTCAGGGACAACCTCCCCAACCCCAGCACCAATAATCCCTCAAAGTGGCCACTCTGGCCAATATCTTTCCTTGGGTGAAGACTTGTTGGTGCGGGAGAATTGTCTGTGTTCTGTCAATCATGTTTTAAATAAATGCTGATTGGCCAGGCAGGAAGTATAGGTGGGAAAACCAGACAGGAAGTAGAGGTGGTGCAAGGAGAACAGGAGAATTTGGGAAGCAGGAAGCTTCCCTGGCATTCCTGCGCAGACCACCAAGGAGGCAACAATGTAAGCTGCCCAGATGAGAAAAGGTACCGAGCCATGTGGCTAACATAGATGGGTTAATATAAGTTATAATAGCTAGTAAGAAGCCTGGGATAATGGGCCAATCAGTTAATAACCTAATGTAGACTCTCTGTGTGATTTTCTTTGGGGCTTGCTGGCTGTGGGGTACTGGGCAGGATAGAAACCCCAACAAGCAGGACCCTCATGTTACAACTTGTGGTCAGGATGAGAGAACTCTAAGTTGAGGACAGAGGCCACATGCTGAGTAAACCAGTATCCAGGGTCCCAGGAGCCCAGGAGAGTTTGTAGCAAGCCAGCTTATGTGGCAATAATCCTACCAAGTTGTCTTCACCCTGGCCATGGGCTCTTGGAACAGGTTCTCAAGGACCCACAGCCATGTGACTAAACCCAGCAACCTACTTACTCCCTGAGCACTGAGGGCCCACCAGGCACTGCCACCCAACTCCTATCCTGATACTTTCACCCTTAAAAGGATTATAGACAGCTGGGGTAACTGGGGCTCCCAGGCGCAGTTATCCCTCAACAGCCATATTCATAGCCTCCTTGCGCACACCACCCACGGCTCTGAGCCTCAGTTGACGTGTAGCCGCCCCCACTTGCATCACTGGCCCTTAGGCAGCTGTCCAAGGTGCCCTCAAGTCTCTGCCCCAAGGGCCAGGAAGGACAGTCCTGCTCTCCAGGACCCAGAGTGGGCAACAGCAGGGTGAATGCGCCCAAAGCACTTCTATCCCCAAGAAGGCCAAAGAATTTCTGTGTCAGAGAGCCTCCAAATAAATGAACCTAGAATTCTCAATGGCTCCAGGACCAGCTCTGCCTTCTCTAGCCATCCCAGGTCCCCAAATTATTCATTCGACTCTGGTAGGGTTCACAAGGATGCTGTGGCTACCCAGAGAAAGTGCGTACATCCTCCCACACAATTAAGAAGTGAAAACACTATCCCACTCTACATGGATTGATCACTCACCCAAGAAGATGCTGTCAATCTCTAGTCCTGGAGCAAGACCCTACACCCAGTCTGTAACCAGCATGCCAGAATCCACCCTCAAAAAATGGGAGGCTTCTTATCAAACAGATGGACTTTCAGGATACTGTCCAGCAGGCGGGGCTGGCTCCCAGCTGCTAGGATCCAGAACACTGACCCTTCAGAAACAATAGAACAAGGCTGGGCCCTGAGTGGTGGCCACTCTGGCACAATCCCTTCTTTGTCCCTGAAGCCTAAGTCAAAGCCCAGCCTCCATCCTGTTCAGAACCCTGGGCAGCCTGGTTCAGCTAGCATCTCTGGAAAAGGTCTTGTAGAGGCCTGTGGGCAGCTGTGGCCATGTTAGGCTTGAACCTGAGTCATCGGGCATATTAGCTACTAAGCAGGTAAGCTCAGGTCTTACTTCTAACCAAGGAAGCCTACTTACAGACCCATGAACTTCCTAGAGAGTACAGGGCAAAATAAGGGACCCCTTCAAACAGAGGAGCACCAAGAGACCCTTATCTACCACAGTATCCCCAAGAAGGGCCATGACAGGCACCCTTACTTGCTTCTTACCAGACACTGTATCCAGCTTTGGAGCCTCACAAAAGTCCCAAGGAAACCTCATTCCCAAACCCATTTGTAAATAAGGTCAAAGGCCTAAAGCCCTTCTGCTATAGTTAGTAGCCAGCACACAGCCTTCAGAATCAGCAGCATAGAATTGCCTCCGCTAAGTTCCAAGTGACTATGGGACCCCCAGACCTGATCCACAAAGGACTGGGGGACTCTCTGAAAGAAATACCCCCACTAGGTCACTGTGAAGGTGTCCTTACTACTCTGCCAGAGTTCAGACAATGGGACTTTCTAGTGACATGAATCATCCTTATTAATAGCTACTGGCTATCCTGGGGAGGGCAGGCTGTCCACTGTGTGGTATAGAAGCAGGGTACCAAGGTAAGAAGGGGTTAAAGTGATATGCTCTCCCTGGCCCACTCCACAAATACCAGGAAAGAACCTAGGGCAGATAGATGGTCAGGGCACCAGAACACGCTTGACAAGCTTTGTCCAGGAGTGGGCCTGGCTGGTGCTGCTAACAGTTGGGGTACAGGCCTTGCCAACCTCACACTACTGTTCAGGTGACTTGACTAGTCACAGAGAAGAACAGTGTATGGCAAGTTAAGGGGCATCTACACACCAATGACACAGACAATGTCTGGCTACCCTCAGAGTAAGGACAGGCTCTGGCTACCTAAGGCAGCCAGGGATATGGTGGGACCTAGAGCTCCCAGAGCCTCACCCACCCACTGCCTACTGCTATGGTAGCTATGGCTGGCCACAATGGCATTCACCTCTGAGACTGGCTGATGATCTATCAGAAACAAAGCCTGGGGAGCAGTGGAAAGAGCCAATTCTGCTTCGAGTCTCAGAGAAGGCTAGGCCCGTACCTACTTCAGCATGGCTGCACAGAACAGTTTGCTCCTCTGCTTCTAGTTCTCCCTTGGGCAACAGCATGGCAGAGACCTAGGCATGGCCCACTCTAGAAGTCAACCCTTCATAGGCCTATTGCACGAGGTGTGTAGCCAGGCCCTGGGCAAAATCCAGACAAGTGAGGCACATGAGCACACCAAGGAAGGATCTGTGCAGGCACATGGCACACCCTAAGTGAGCACCCATAGTGTGCCTTTCCAGTACAAACATACCCCATCCCATGGCAGGAAGTTCAAGGGTCCATGAAAGGTTCATGCTAGTTTTCATCAGAGACCCATGTGCACAGGGACACAGATGCACTGTGAGCCACCTCAGTGAGCCATGACAGGATGGTTCCCCTGTGGTTCTCCAACCTCTACCAAGAGCACTCATCCTTCAAGCACACCTCCTCTTCCCTGGCCTCTGTGTCCTGCTGCCTGTGAAAAGCTCTCAGAAAGAATAGGAGCTCCTGAGCAAGTATGAACTGTGGGAGAATGGCTGGCAGTGCCCAGGTTTAGCTAGACAGGAGCTGAGCAGAGCAGAAGACAGGCAAGAGAGCTGCATGGCCCATGCAACTCCCAGACCTGCATGCCACCTGATTTGAGCTCTGAACAAGGCCCTGGGCAGGAGATAAATCATCCCCTGTTCCCAATAAGTAGAACTCTAACAGAGTGCTAGTTCTGAAGCCACAGTACCCTCATCTGTACAACTAGGTCAGATGGCCAGAGCCAGATGTGGAAGGATGTATAATTCCACGAGGGACTCATAGCAGGGGCCAGACGAACCTGGTGAGTGGTGATCACCCAATACAACATGCTACCCACCTTTACCGCTGCAGAAGCTACCAGGCCCTTTCTACCCAGCTTGAGGGATCCTGGGACTTGGTCCCACACAGCTTCCCCTTAGCTCCTCACCAGCATGGCTCATCTACAGGGCCTGACACAGCAGCCACTCACTCACTGCTTGACTTTCAAAAAGTGACCTGGTTCCAGCAGCCACCTTCAATCCTACTTCTATTCACTGTGTTGCCCTCCACCCATGAATCTCAACATTCCTGTTCCTGGGACACCTACGGGTCTGCTACATCCTCACCTGTTTCTCTACACCTGTCTCCCTTCTCACCTGTTTCACTTACCTGTCTCCTCCACTTGCCCACCTATCCCACCCTCACAGCTTCCTCTACCCCAAGATTCCCCTGTAGCCTGCCAGTCATCAGAGCTTCCATGCAACCTCTTCAAGGCCATTTGGAAGTATGAAATGGGTATTTTAGGCCTCTCAATCTGGCAGACCCTTCACTGACCTGTGAGCCCAGTCAGGTAAGCTTGAAGGCAATCCCCCACTCATCTCATTCTCTTGGCCTGACTGACCACTTCTTGCAGAGTAGAAGG
This sequence comes from Dicrostonyx torquatus, assembly GCA_028555095.1. NCBI lineage: Eukaryota > Metazoa > Chordata > Mammalia > Rodentia > Cricetidae > Dicrostonyx > Dicrostonyx torquatus. The sequence continues at coordinate 3,890,864 of JAQHUG010000157.1, forward strand.
TCCTGTCATCACCCCCTATAGTAGATCTGTGCTGGCTAGTTTATACATCAACTTGACACAGACTAGATTTGGGAAGAGAGAAGACCAATTGAGAAAAAATGCCCCCCACCAGATTGGCTTATAGACAACCATTTTCTCAGTTAGTGATTAATATGATAATCACCCATTCCATTGTGAGTGATGCCACTCTTGGGTAGGCAGTCCTGGGATGGTATAAGAAAGCAGGCTGAACAAGTCATGAGGAGCAAAACAGTAAGCAACATTCCTCCGTGACCTCTGCTTCAGTTCCTGCTTCCAGATTCCTGCCTTGCCTTGACTCTCTTCCATGATGGACTATGATGTGTTAAGTTGAAATAAGCTCTGTACTCTCCAGGTTGCCCTTGGTTATGGTGATTAGCACAGCTATAGAAATCCTAACAAAGACAGGACCCTACAGGCCCTCTTGGGCTGTGGACCCACGAAGGCAGAGCTCCAGCATGGGCAGAAAAGTGTTCTGCTCTGCCTCAGGCAGGCAGAGTAGTGAGGCTACACAGCCTATGCAACCCTCCTGGTCCGGATGCCACCTAGACTTGAACATCTCCCATTCCAATTCAGTCTCTATGGGTGCCTTCAAAGGTAGGTAGGGACTGTCTCCCATCTCTGCAGGGGCCAAGTCTGGAAAGAACTAGGGAAAAAAACGCATCTTAGATCAGGGGAAAGAGTATTTGCCAGTGGATTCCAAGTCCAGCCCAGGAACACTTGGCCCTGGTGTGCCCCCAACTCCTGAAGAGCTTCTGTTGGTCAGGGTTCCAAACATTCCAGCGTCACTCAGCACCTGGACCCAGAGGGAAAGTCATCAGAGAATATACTCAAGGCCTCCAATGGTAGTTTAACAGGAAGAGAGATGACTGCATGACCATAGCCACAGCAGCCAGGTGCAGAGGCCAAACACCAGCAAAAGTGATAAGAGAAACTCTCTGGGCCCAAGCCACCGCCTCAAGGGCACTCCAAAAGAAGGAGCAGATTGGATGCTCCAGAAAGCAAAGAGGAGTCACATACCCCCTACTCCATCTAACTCCATGGAGGCAACATCTTGCAGTCCATCTTCCTCTAGGTAATGGGCTTGCACTACTCCACAAGGCTCACTGCCACCAGACTATCCCACAGCCCCAAAAAGCAGCTTATATGTAAATAGGCAGACACAAGCAGAAAGAAGCAAGGGTTAGTGTTGAAATGAGCAGGTGGGTAGGAACTGAGAGCCATCTGTGTGTGTGTGTTCCCATGACATGTGGTCATGCCAGGAGAAACCCTCAGATCAGCATGTAAGCAGGGCAGAAGTGGACAGAGTCTAGCCTACACTCCCCATCAAGTTTTCCTGGCAAGAAGCTGGGCTCTGCCTGATCCAGGGGTAGCACATAAGGCAATTCTGCTGGCATCTGGTATTAAGTAGCCAGGCCCAGCAAATACAGTCAGGACCTACCTACATCCACCAGGATGACCTTTCAATAGCAGAGAGGGAAGACGCACATGATGAAACATGATGAATAGTCTCCTCGGCTACACATTTGCACTCTGGTGGTCAGAAGTCAGGAGAGAGGGTGTGTCCAGACGGCCCAGGAGCAAGGCTGCTCAGGGTCCTTCTAGATCACTGGCCATCACGGTGTGATTAACTACATGATCATGTAATGCCACAGAGAAAACATGGAAGCCAGCCCCTACCCACAGGGTCCACAAGGCACCATGCATCATTCACTGCTATCATCACTTACATGCCCAGGGCTTCTTATAACAATGTTTTATTGGTAGGATAATTAGATTATTTTAATGCCTCCTGCATTCTGCTGCTCCAGGCCCTTCCCTCACACACACTACAGTTGCTCATCCCAGGAAACATGCATATCCGGAACTCAATAGAACACCACCTGCCTATGCCTTATCCTCAGCCCCAAGTCCCTTGCTCAGTGTCTTGGTGTTGACTGCTGAGCTTAGGGGTTGACTCCAGGGTGGGAAGATGTAGCTTCTGGGGCTCAAATAAAAAAACTAAAATATGCTTCTGCCTCCATGACATCGCAGTTGCAGGCCTCCAAGGGAACTCATTCTGGCCCATCTCCTTCCCAAACATCACCTTTACCACTGCCTCCCTGAAGCCCTGAGGTGCTTCTAGAGGACCCCTAAGCCCCCACCCGAAACACGCTGCACCCTCCCTCTGTCCTCCACTCGCAAGCCTGCACCGGCTCTGGGGAACTTTTCCAAATGGAAAGGAGATGTGGGCAGTGCCAGCCGGACCTTTGGGCAGCCGGAAGACAGGCCAGTCCTGGGAGAAGAAAGAAAATGGCTGAGTCCCAGCCTCCCACAAAGACGACTGTGTGAACGCGCCTGGCTGACCAGATGAGGGGGCTGACTAAACCCAGCCCGCCCCAGAAAGCTGGCCAAATTCAAGGTAGCTGGGTTCTCTGCTAGTCTACGGGAAAGCTGTGCAGAGATGGAAACTGCCCAGCGAAGGACAGTGAAGACTCTTGGGGAGGTTCGTCTCTGCTGTAGGCCCAGGTCTGTTCCAACCGTCAGACGGGGATGTATGGCTCAAGCCCAGGAACTGTCACCCTCTACCTCCCCAGGGAAGCTCAATGTCGCAGACGCTCAGGCTTGAGGCTGGATGCAGAAGAAGGCGCTGTCCAGCTTTCCTAAGGTTCCCACCCACCCCCAACCCGAGCCGGAGGTGAGGACTAGGAAAGCCAGGCCAGGTCCTGCCGGGCGGTGGCCGTTGCCTGGAGGTGGGGGTCATGCAGCCCGGACACAGCTGCTCAGGCAGCATGCCTATTAGCGCGGCAGACGGCAGATGGGCGCCCGCTCGTCCCCCTCCTCCCGCGGCACAATGGGCCCGGCGCTAGCTCGGGCGCACAATGCGGCCCCGGGCCGCGCACCTGCAGCGGGACTGCCGGGAGCCGCCAGGCCCGGCTCCTGCTACCCCAATCGCCGTGCGCCCCAGGCCGCGCCGCGTGCCCTTGGGCTGCGCCCGCCCGCCCGCAACCGGTGGGCTGTGGGGCTCCACCACGGGACTCAGGAGTGCGGCGGACGTCGGCGCATCGCCGCCCATTGTTCGCGGCCGCCGGGCCGGGCCTGCAGCATCCCTGCTCGGAGGCCTCCCTCAGCCCCGCCCGGCCGGTCAGCACGGTCTCACCGGCCCCGCGGCCGCGCGCCCGCCCCCCACCCCGGCCCCGCCCGCGCCCCCAGCAGCCGGCGCGCACGCACCTGTCTGCCCCTTGCCCAGCGTCTTCTCCAGCCGGTAGGGCCCCACATACTGCGCGTGCTGCGCCCCGCCGCCGTCCTTCCCCGTCGATGTCATCGCTCCCGGGCCCCGCGCCGGCGTGTGGGCGCCCGGGCGCGCGGGCAGGGAGGGGCCGGCCAGCCGTGCGTCCGAGTCCGCCAAGCGCCGTCCGCGCTGACCCGGCCCGCGGCGCCCCCGGGCGGGCCGCGCCGCTCTGCGCCCCCGCCGCCCCCCACGCCGCGCCCGCCGCACCCGTGCGAGGCCGGGCCGCGGGGATGCCTCTCTGCCTCTCTGAGAGGACCCGGCGGGCGGGGGCACCAGGCTTCCGCCGCCACCTCCGAGGCCCGCGCCCCGCGCCCCCCAGCGCACGCCCGTCCGTGGCCGTGCAGCCGAGCCCCGCCGAGCAACCGAACCGAGCCGCTCAGCCGAGCCCAGACGAGCAGCCGAGCAGCTTCGAGTGCCGCCGAGCCCGAGCCGAGCCCGAGCGGGCGCCACCGGCCGAAGCTACCGTGACAAGTGGTGCTTGCAGCTGTCAATCACAGGCATGGCCCAATCAGCGCCGTCCGCCTGGACCGCCCCGCCAGTCTCCAAGAGCGCGCTGGGCCGCTGGGCCGGGAAAGGCGAGATTGGGGTGTCGATGGGGCGGGGAGGGGGCGAAGTGGAGGCCACGCCAGGGCCAGAAGCCTCCCGACTGTGCTCTCGCTGCCGGGGGTCTTGTCATTAAGTGGAATGCTAGGGCGGTGCAGGCAGCAGGCCTCAGGGAGAAGTCTATGTGGCCGCCTTGGTCTGGGGGTTTCTCCCTGCACCCCTGGGTTTGGGGAGGAGTTTTCCGCCCCTCGCGAGAGTTTTATATATAAAACTCGGCCGTTGTACCGTGGTAGGGTGCTGCAGGCGAGTTTGAAGTGCTGGTCACCAGGCACAGGTGCTCCCTGCAGGGTGGGGATGTTCAGTGTTGGCGAGGATAGTGCTTGCGGGCCGGGTTTTGCAGACGGGGTGAAGATGCTGCTTTTACGTTAAGGTTCTGCATACAGCGTGGGTGCTGTGAGCAGGCTAGAGCTCTGAACACAGGTAGTGTTCTGCATATGAGGCGGAATGCTTCATGCGGATCGAGAAAGCTGTACACTGCAGTACCCAGAGTGCCCTGGATGCCATTCTCTACCGGCTGTTTCCGTTCCCGTGAGAAAGGGGCCAGCATTTTCGCGGTATGCCAGTAGACACCAGTACAGTAGGATCAATGAACTCTAGCAGAGGCACTCTGCGGCAGGGTCCCCTGGTGCCACCAAGACCTTAGCTGCAGACATTTCTATATTTAAGATAAGCTGTGAATCAAGGGGCTTCATGGCACTTGGATCCCAAAAAGCCTCTGAAAATTGTATCGCCTTAAGGCCAGCAGTGGAAGCAGTCAGACCTAAAGGGACCCTCCTTTTCTTGCATGAACCCCTTGTATTTCCTTAAGATGTGCTGTGGGTGGAAGGTGGCCCAGGACCAGAACTTTACAGATGGGGGTTGTACTTCTTGTGCACTTCAATGGAAGCTGCATTAGTCAACGTGCCAGGTCAACAAGACCCTACGTATGAAATGTCACCTTCAGCCACCTGCTTGCCCCTGCCCACCCTAGGTGTCATGGTGTGAACCTAAGGAGGGCCTCATTCTTTCCAGCACTACCAGGGAAGACCAACAGAGAGTGAGAACACTGTGGTCTGCTCATATATCCAGTGTAAGAAAAACCCTCAGAACAGCTTCCCCTCCAAAGAGCTGGCCTGATTTTCAAAAGTGGTAGATTTAGGGCCACTGGGTACTAAGTGTTGTCCTGGAATGAGTAGCACTGACCTGCTAATGGGAACACACAGGTAATCTCAGAGGTTAGCCTCAGGCTGGTGCTGGCACCACTGGGAGATTTTTCAGCAATGCATAATAGTATTTGGGACCTTGCAGTAGAGTATTCAACAGGATTTGGACAGGGGCGATCAGCAGAAGTAGAAAAGAACATGGGCAGGTGAGTAGGAGGGGCAATGATCCTCAGAAGAAAGGAAAGGCTGTGCCCGGTCCCTATCCAGTAGGGTCCTTCTGGTCAGCTGGGCCTCCCTGTCTACATGCTTACCTTTCCAGTGGCCTCAGCAACCTTTGGTCTATGGCTATCTTCATTTGGTTCCCAAAACTTTTATCTTCAAGACTGCTCTCTCCCTACCTGCAGTCTACCCTCTGCGTCTCGGTGTCTTTCCCTCTCTCTAGCTGCTTTTTTTTTTTTCCAAGACAGGGTTTCTCCGTAGCTTTGGGCTTTGGAACTTCACTGTAGACCAGGCTAGCCTCGAACTCACAGAGATCCACCTGTCTGCCTCCCTAGTACTGGGATTAAAGGCATGTGCCACCACTGCCCAGCTAGCTGCCCATTTTTGTGTGTGCATCCAGCCAACACCAATCAGCAGGTCTCCAGGGTCAGGTGCAGAGCCTCTTCCCTTCGATGTGCCCTCCAGAAGCAGCTGTGCCCCTGTTGTATCTACATCTTGGAAGCCCAGTGACTCTCTACTGCCAGGACTACCCGGAGCCTAGGTTCCAACCAAACCTGCTCCATAAATCCTCAGATTCTACATCTTCAGAACATATGTCACATCCCCATCCTACCTTTGTGAACTCACAAACACAAACTCTTTGACCAGTCTGCCGTCACCCAGGGTTAGTGGATATGAGACTGAGGGACATTCCAAGTAATGGTCAGCTAAGAGGCCCTTGTGACTGTGGGTGCCATTGCTAGTGGGGCCCACTTGTTCCATTGTATTGTCGGGTAGAAGCTGTGAGGGATCCAGTGCTATTGAGCAAGTTGACCTGCTCTAGAGTTAGAAAGGGAGACCCCTGTCCAAACCAGGGGGCCTTTCTGGCAGATTAACCTCCCACTACACCAGTAAATCCAGAATTATTTAACACAACCCAGGACCAACACCAGATAAAGCCCACTACTTCCAAGGACCTAGTAACGAAAATCCTTAAGAAAATCAGCAAGTTGATTCCAGAGATACATGAAAAGAATTCTTGTGAACCTGTAGGGCTTTTGTCTAGGAATGCCCAGTTAACACTTTAAACTAATTTTAGTAGGTTAGGCCATTAGGCCAGAAAAAAACAACAACCCTATAATACACAGTCATTAAAAAAAAAATGTTCCCCATTGCCTTACCTAGTGTCAGGCAGATCCCAGCACTTGTAGCCTGAGGGTCTCAGGGAAAGTCCTCTGCCTTTCCCACCTGCTTCTTTTTGGTTTGTTTTGAGACAGGCTCTCTCCATGTACTCCAGGCTGGCCTCAAGTTTGCCATGATCCCCCTTCCAAGTGTTGAGATTACAGGCATGTACTGCCATGCCTGCTTCTGCCTGCTCAGGGAGAGAGGCTACAGAGCATTTGGGGGACAGTCAGGAGTAAGACAAAGAAGCCAGGAGAGGCTCAGAATTCCTGCAGACTGGGCCTGCTTCTCATTAGCCTGGCTAACCTAGAGAAGGAGATAGGACTAGATAACCCCAAGACTAAGGAACACAAGTCCCAGTGCAGAGGCCACTACTTTGGAACTGCTTTTACAGTGATTCAGCTGTGGGACCTGGACTTGGGAGGGGCTTAGGGATGGCAGGTGGCCAAGGTGCAGGCCCATGTGGGGTGCGGTTGGGAAGGTGTACCTCCACTTTTCTTCACTTGTTCCTCCACCCGGCCTATTATTCCATTCACATTTGTCCAAGAAGAAAATGAGGCTAAGAAAGCACAGCACTGGCCTTGGGAAGGGTTGCACAGCTCTCCAAATGCAGATAAGAGACTGGCGTGTGGATACATCTGAAAAGGACCAAATGCTGTTGTACATTTTCCCACGTTTTAAAATTTTGAGAGCAGGCTAGAGAGTCACATTTTAAAATTGGTGCTTTTGTTCCTTTTCTCCTTTATTTTCTGGCACATGGGATATTGTTTTATGGCATCTGGGGCCTCCACTGCTAGGGCAGGGGAAGCCAGAGCCAGATGCAGGATTATGGGGAGCAAGGAAAGGAGACATTGTTTCCAAGGCCTCCTGGATCAGTTTAAAGCATTAATCCATTTCCTGGGAAACGGCCCAGGCCCCTGAATGCATTCCCTGGGAGACAGCACCAGGGGGCCCTCATCCTGGCTCCTTACTGTCTTGTACATACAGTAAGGCAACCAGAGTGGAGGGCAGACTGGGAATATGCACCCACACCCTCCCTGGAAGGAGGAGAAGGAAGGAAGTTTGCAGTGGCAGTATTAAACAAATGCAGTAAATGCAAGTACTGCAGTTGCCAGGAGCATGCATTTTTCTCTTCCCTCCACTCCTCCTGGAGCAAGCCATAAAGAATTGATGAAGAGAGAAACTGTGTCCAAGGCAATTGAGCAAACACTGTCTGCATGGAGTCTTCCCAGACCACTGGTTACAGCTGAATCAAGACAGAATGGTAAGCTGTACCTTCATCCACCATGGATTTTCAGTTCAACCCTCCTTGTACTGACTCATTTAATGAGATAGCTTCTGAGGCAAAGGTGAGGCCCCAGCCACAGACCTGCTTTGAGGAGAGGTGCCCTGCCTAGCATTCTCATCCCGCCTGCTCTTGCTTGTAATGAAACTATTTATGGTTTCAATTTAGTTTTTTATTATTATTGCTGTTTGCTTTTCAGAGTTTGGAGATGTACATCAAGGCATCTCCCGCCTCAGACACCTCCAAAGCATTCCTCAGCTGCCAGGAAAGAGCATCACAGTCATGGTGAACACTGATAATTAAAGTCAACATCTCAGCACATTGAGTCAATTTCTTGAAAGTTTTTTTTTCCTACACCAGGTAACCCTGTGTGTCAGTTCTCCATACCCAATAGCTGGCGGGCTTCCTCTTTTGCAAAGAGAACGTCTCTCATGAAGTTTGCTTTTAATAAAGGTTGCTTTCCTGCCTTTCTCAGGAACCTCCGATACCATGGTCCTCTCTTGATCCTGACTTGACCATTTTTCCAAGTGAGGGTAAGGAGCTATGGTTGTCATGGCTACTGAGTGTGCATTGAACTGCCCCATGTTTGCTCATACACGAAGAAATATGAATCCCGTTTTACCTGAGCAGTGTGATCCTTGAACCTCCAACTCCTTCCGTGAAGAAGCCACAGAGCTCTGTCCTCCTCACCCCCTTCCTCAAAGTCCAGGATGGAAACAAACTTGAGCTGAGAGCTAGAACCCCACAACAGCCTTGAGGCTAGGTGTACCTCAGACATCAAGCCTTTTATGGCTGGATATAGTTGTGGGGTCTCATGTAGAAACCCACAGTACTCCCTCTCAGGTAAGGACCTCTGCAGAGAGACTGTAGTCCAGGAGATTATAGAGTACTAGTCTTAGAGGGCCCCCCTTTACAAAGGGCACCTGTGGGCACCCTGATACTCAGGGGGAGGGCATCGATGACACTGCAGTTCTCTAGGGCTTGACCTTCCCTCTTCACCCCTGTCTACCCTCTGCTCAGCAGTCATTGTCCTTCACTTCCTCCGTGGTATCATTCAATACAACAGCAAGGCAGCTGAAGGTCTCCCACATCCTTTGAGGTCCAGCCCCACCATCCTCACCTTGAGAGCAAAGGCCAGGGACTTGCTCATTGTCAAGGCCAACATCCCTCCTTGTCCCTCTTCGCCCAGACCCTCTGGGAAGCTTGAGATCTGCACAGTGCCTCCTTGTAGTCAGAGTTCCCTGCCCCTGTTTATCCCCTAATCACCATTTGATCTCTTCTGATCTCACTCTGAGCCCCCTACTCTGTGAGCCTTTCCCTAACATGTACCAGTGTTAAGGGGAATGCCAAACACATCCTGAGCACCTCCTGAACAATTGTGTCTAGGTCCTTGCAAAGCCAGGGCTCAGACCCAGGGCTGCAAGAGGAGTGTTGTTCCCTGACTTTCCCTAAGGCCCCATCACAGAACCAGCACCTCATCCTCTGGATAGGCACCAGTGCTGTACATGACCAACAGACCTGCCTGGCTAGTGCAGTGTACAGGGAGTGACCACAGACTTGCACCTGACAGACTGCTGTGCTTCCCTCATGTCTGTAAGGAGAACAGGTCTCAGGTGGCTTCTCCAGGTGTGACACAGGGACAGAGGGACTTTAAATGACACCCTGGAGCCACAGCACTGAGCCACAGGCCAGCTGTCCTGCACACGTGCTTCCACTACACACACACTTGTACTGCACACGGACCAGCCTGGGGTTGTTGATGGCTGTGTCATACTTTGTCTCTGGGGACAGACTAGGGTTCCTGCCACCCCTCTTACCCCAGCCTGGTGACCTCAGGCCACAGTCCAGACAAGCACCAGAGCTCCTTGGCAACTCTGTCCATTTCTATTTCCCACAGCCCATTTCCCCTCCTGATAGGTCTTTCAGTCCCAATGTCTAGAAGCAGCAGAAAGCATCTGACCTCCCCATGACAAAGACAAACAGCAGACCAGAAGGAAAATTGAGAGCATTTTATTTTCATTAAAACATATTGGATACTAAGAATTGTGTTTTCCTAATCACAGCACTGGGCTTGAAGCCAGGGCATCTCTGCTGACGTCAGCTGTGTGTGGAGGCAGGCAGGACCCAACCCACTGTTGGTTGAGAGCTCTCTGAAGTTGCTGGGAGCTGAAAACTGGAAGCTGCTCCATTTTCCTGTGAAGCTAGCATGTTTATCCCCCCACCTGCAGCTGAAGCTATAACTCCTCTTGATTGTAGATTTCTACACACCTTGCTACCCACCCATAGTTGAGAGCTGCAGACACTGCTGCATATAATGCCCGCCAGGGACTAGTCAGAAGGGGTCCAGGACTACAGCAAAGAGCAGACATGAGAAGAGAGGACCCGAGATACCCGTCAGGTGGCTATAGCCCATGGGTTCCTGGAGCCACAGGATTCCTGAGCTCATGGCAGGACCCCAGGAAACAGATGTTACTGCCATCTCACTCCTCACCCTGCAGATTCTGTCTCCTGGCAAAAAGCCTGCTGGGGAGGCTGGGCCTAGGGTGTAGCAGCCACTTCACTCCTGTCCTCCTTTGGCTATGAGGCTTGTGTCGTGTCCCATCCCCTCACCCCCATGCCTATTGGTATCTCAGTTTCCACAAAACAGGCTAATTCTTCACAAGGTTCCTCAAGGCTGGGGTGTGGGTAGGGCCAAGGCAGAAATGTAGAGTGAGAGCTAGTCAGCTGGTCTCGTTCAAGAAGATCCAACAACAACCACAAAATAAGACTCTCCTGCCCCATCCCTGAGCTTAAAAAACAATCTTTCTTACAATCAGGATCTGGTGTCCTGTACAGTAAGATGGGCCCCATGATCAGGATGAAGCACAATTCAGAATCTCAGTGCTAACTGGCTAGACTGTTCCAGGCAGGAAGCAGCCAATGATTTGTGAGTGGGTGTCCTCAACACCTCATAGGCCATATAATCATTGTCATCATGACTGAGATAGAGGTCAGGCAGAGGAGGCCCTGGGAGGCTCAACAGAAGTTCTAGGTAAGTCCCATTTGGTTCCTTCTTCCTTGGGGTCAACTAATGTGTATCCCTGAAGCTTTGTAACTTGGGTGAGAAGATGGCAGCCTCTTGCTGTGACACAGATCTCCCAAACAATGGCACAAAACAACTGTTTTTGACACTCAAGGGTATGAAAATCCAGTCCAGCAGGCCAAGCTGGGAGACAAAAGGCTGGGTCTGGAATCTTCCAATCATAGGAAAGTGTGCTCTCATGCTGCATTTTTTAAAAAATCATTTGACTGGGATCCTTATGGATAAAAATCAGTGGGCAGGTAAGGAAAAGCTCTTCTAGTGCAGGTAGTCCCTGGCTTCTGAGTGCCCAAGACCTAGGGTGGGCTGTCCCAAGCTTACAAAAACTCAAGCCCTGAGAGTTGAGGGTGTAGTGTTCCCAGCTTTAGAAACCAGAGACTAATGGTTCTCTATACACAGCCCTATTACTCTGCATTTTAACCTTCAGTGACCCCAGTACTTGGCAACGATGCAACCCCCAGCTTTCAACAGCAATGAATGGCAGCAGTGGGCTGCAGAAGGCAGAAGTGGCCTAGTGTTAACCTTTCTAAATGGCCTGCAGGTAACCTCAAGCTGTTACAATGACTAGTGTTACAGATGTCAGTACTAAAATGTCAGATCCTTCACCCTGATAGCACTGGAGTTACAGCTTCAGACCCAGGGGATCTGAGGCCTTTGGCCCCTGTAACTTAGCAGCTCCCTGGAACTTTTTTCTAGCGAGACTGTAGTTTCTTATCTTTAGCATTTTCCTTCTTTCCTTCCTTCCTTTCTTCCTTCCTTCCTTCCTTCCTTCCTTCCTTCCTTCTTGCCTTGTTTTGCTTATTTGTTTTCCAAGACAGGGTTTCTCTATGTAGCCATGCTTGTCCTGGAAGTCCCTCAGTAGACCAGGCTGGCCTCAAACTCACAGAGATCTGCTTGCCTCTGCCTACCAAGTTGTGTGATTAAAGGTGTGCACCACCACCGCCCCGCCTACCTTTTTTGTTTTGTTTTGTTTTTTAATAAATTTTAGGGGCTGGAGAGATGACTCAGCAGTTAATAGTACTTGCTGTTCTTGCGGAGGATCTGGGTTCTCTTTCCAGCACCTACACTGGGCAGTGCATAGCTACCTGTACCTTCAGTTCTAGGGGACATGATGCACTCTCTGTCTTCCATGCAATCCTGCTGCATGCTGTGCAAGACATACAGTGAAACATGCACACATATACATAAAATAATAAGATAAGTCTTTAGCCAGGCACTCCTTTAATCCCAGCTCTCAGAAGACAGAGGCAGGCAGATCTCTGTGAGTTCCAGGTCAGCCTGGTCTACAAAGTGAGTTCCAGGACACCAGATTGTTATACAGAGTAACTCTTTCGTGAAAAAAAGAACAACAAAAGAAAGAAAGAAAGAAAGAAAGAAAGAAAGAAAGAAAGAAAGAAAGAAAGAAGAATGAAAAAGAGAAATCTTTAAATTTGTACAGGATCAAACTCAGGTTGCCAAGTTTCGCAGCAAGTACCTTTACCTGCTTATGCTCTCTGCTCTCTGTTCTCTCTCTCTCTCCTTCTCTCCCTCCCTTCCTCCTTCCCTCCTCCCTATCTCCCTTCCCCCCCTCTCCACTTTTGCCATGCCTCATCTTTGCTGCCTCTTCTCCTTATTCTGCAGCCACTTTTTGGATCTCCTTAGCCACCTTCTCATTTTGCTACCAGCACCACCCCTCTCACTGCCAGGATGACTGCTGCCAATGTCACCTTTGTTACTGCCCTGCCACCACCGTTCAAATGGCACTGCCATTTTACATCCTCATGTTACCAGAATATGCAACTCTACCAATGATAAATATCAAAAGTCAGCAAAAAGTCCTCTCCAGGAATGCATGATGTTATATCTGCACAGGTTAGCTTTGTCTACTTGACACAAGCTAGGGTCATCTAGGTCCTAGATTCTAGAAAGAGCTAACATCATTTGAAGAATTGCCCCCCATCAGATTGGCAGATTGGGTAAATCTGTGGGGCATTTTCCCGGTTAATGATTGATGTGAGAAGGCCCAGATCATTGAAGACCTGTCCCTAATGCATGAGCTGGCTCTTGGGAACCTATTCCTTATGGTGGGATGCCTAGCCCAGCCTTGATGCAAGGGGGAGGAACTTGGTCCTGCCTCAACTTGATGTGCCTGCTTTGTTGACTCCCAAGGGAGGCCTTACCCTTTCTGAATGGAGATGGAAGAGGAGTGGATGGTGGGGGTGGAGGAACACAGACGGAAGAAGAGGAGGGAGGGAAAACTGCAGCTGGTATGTAAAATAAATAAGTTTTTAAAAAAGCATGCTTACAATGAAGGTTTATCATTAACGTCAACAGTGATTTAACTGTATTTAACAATTCCATCTTAATCAAACATCATAGGAGAAAGTTGATTCATTTCATCTGCCTCCCGCTGGTGCTAGTAGTTGCAACTGTCAATGGGTTTGTGATTTTCTCACCTATTGTTCAAAAGTCCACAAAGAAAGCCAGGCAGTGGTAATCCCAGCACTCAGGAGGCAGAGGCAGATGAATCTCTGTGAGTTCGAAGCCAACCTGGTCTACAAAGCAAGTTCCAAGACAGGATCCAAGAGAAACTCTGTCTTGAAAAACCAAAACACAAACAAACAAACAACAAAAAAAACCTCACCACCTGTCCCGCGCAACCGTCTCGCCAGCAAGAACGACGCGGCACACAAGGATCCTTCTGCAGTAAGCTTTAATGCTCTTGAGAGGGAGAGCATAAGCTTCCAGAGCGGAGAC
>JAQHUG010000157.1:3906161-4001176 GCA_028555095.1 Dicrostonyx torquatus
AACCCTTCCCTTAAATAGAGGCTTCTCCTCGCCTAGGACGTATCAGCCACGGGAGAGGCAGAGCACAAGGAATGGAAAATCCCTTCGCGTCTGCGCAGCAAGCTTGTTTACCACTTGGGAACACAGGATGTCAGCGCCATCTTGTAATGGCGAATAGTGAGTGTGGCTCCTCACAACCACCTCCTGATGAGCCATTCAGAGTTCAGGAAAACACTGGAACTAAGGTGGTACTGATGTCATTCTCGGACCGTGCACTATGCAACACCAGCAGCAGGCTCTTGATGAAGCACTCTTACCCCTTCTACAAGGGTTACCTGAGCTCTCCTTGCTGATCTCCTAGCCCTTGTATTCTGCAGGCCTGGCTCCACTACATATTTGACCGCCTTCCCACCCCATTCCGATTCTCACATGTGCCTTCCTTCAGTCAATTCCAGAAAGGGAGTCTTGGGCTGGGTCTGTACCCTCTGAGCAGGGGTTCCTGGGATGAGCCTGAAGCCACAGGCTTCCAGAAAGGGACCAGGACCCTGCAGAAAGGTAGTTTTGGAGTGAACCCCAGCCAACTCTCCAGAGCCCTCTCTGTACTCTCTTGGTAGTTACACCATCTGTTGAATTAATTTGACTGTGTCCCTTTGTCTCCCCTAGCTCCAGCGTGGACCCTGGAATACCAGAGATCCATCACTTTACTTGCCATTTGCGGCTCTTCCTTTGATGCTATGAACAGAACTCTGAATTTTCTCAAACAGGTTTACTTGTATTGCCTCACTCAACAACTAATCCTGCAAGATGTCCCTTGTTCCCAAGGTGAGAGAGATGGCACTAGGTAACGTGTGTCACTTGCTGGGGAGAAAGACTGGGAAGGAGAGTGCTGACCTAAAGGGATCCAGGGACTTGCCTGAAAGCCCAAAGGAAAGATTTCTCAGGGCAGGTGGATCTGCAGTAACAGGATCCTTCCCTACCCGCTACCCCTCAAGACACTTTCTGATGGGGTGGAAGAGGTTCCAGGAAGCTGGGTCAGGTGAACAAGGGGACCTGATGCAGCTTTGGGAGTAAAGGAGAAGGACTGTGGGGGCACATCTGGACAGCTGGGGAGTGTGTGTGTGTGTGTGTGTGTGTGTGTGTGTGTGATGTTTCCTGGTCAGGCCCTGCTTCCTGGGCTGCGGGGTGCTCATATGCTCGCGGTACTGATAACCCTGCCAGATGCCAGCCCTCCCTGCCTCACTGATGCTTCCTGTGTGCACCTCAGCACTGGGTATTAAGTGAACAATCCACTTAATGCCTGAGAAGGGGCCTCTGAGGGTAGTATTGGTGGGAACACGTCCATTTGTGTGTGTTCACACTCCAATGGGGTTATTGCATTGGCGTCTCACTGCACCACACATCATTGTTTGCTGAAGGAAGAGGGCCCTGGCTTTTCCATCTAGTGCACTGGTTTTCCTTTTTTTCTCCTCCTCTTCCTTCTCCTGTTCTCTCTCTCTCTCCCTCCCTCCTTCCCTCCCTCCATCCTTTCTTTCAGAGGAAACAAAGCTTCATACAGCCCTGGCTTGCTGCCAATTCACTAAATAACAGAGGGTGACATTTAACTCATAATTTCCTGTCTCTGCTTCCCAAGTGCTGGAATTATAGGCATGTGACACCATACCTAGACCACTGACTTTTCTTAAAATGAGAAGAAACCATCACACCCAGTGCTTCGGGTGAAAGTGATGTCATAAGTTGTGGCAGCACACACCTGCATGCCCAATGTCTCACCCTAGAGGAGTTGAGGAATATCCTGGATGTCGTATCAAAAGTCCCTTTAGAGGATGGTAAGATGATTCAGGGGATAAAGGTAGCTGCCATCAAGTTACCTTGACAGCCCGAGTTCCATCCCTGGGACCCACACTGTGGGAGAGATCCAACTCTCGTGAGTTGTCTTCTGACCTCCACATGGGCTCTGTGGCTTTCACCTCACACATACACACAACAGGCATCAAATAAACACACGGAATAAAGAAATTAAAAACAGAGGCTGGAATTCAGCAGGTAAGAGAACTTCCTGTTTTGGGCAAAGGACCTTGCTTCAGCTCCCAGAACCCACGTAGCAGCTCAGGATCTGACGTTATGCTCTCTTCTGGCCTCCACAGGCACCTGGCACTTATGTTATACACATAAATACAATAAAAATAAATAAAATTTCAAATAAAAATATGTACAAATAAAAAATACGTACAAATTTTCTCATCTTAGCCTCTTTCAAGTGCACAGCTCAGCAGCATGAAGCTCCCTGACCATCCACCTCCAGAACTTTCCATCTTTCCAAGTGAAATTCTGTTCCCATGAAACATTTCATTCCTGCCCATCCCCAGCCCCTATCACCCCATCCTACTTTCTGCCCCACCAGTGTCATTGCTGGAGAAGAGCCTTTTGCAAGGGTGCAAGTGGCCCAGGATTTCTGTCATGCTTCCTGAGTTTCATTGCATTATGTTCATAGGATAGGTGCTCAAAATGTGACAGGAGCAACCCAAACCAGTATGGGGGTCAGAGTGAGAAAAATCACCCATAGTTTCAATGTTTGAAAAATTGGTTCCCAGTTAGTGATGCTCCTTGGGGAGGTAATGGAACCTTTGGGAGGTGGACTCCTGTCAGAAGTATGTCCCTGGAGGTGGGCTTTGAGACTTTGTAGTCTCATAGTCTCATTCCCACTTCCAGTTAACTTTCTCAGCTTTTTGCATGTGGTTGAAGATGGATCTCTCAGCTTCCTGCTGCCAAGCCTCCTCTGCCATTATGCGCTTTCCCTCTGGACTGGAAACCCAAAATAAACTCCTCTAAGTTGCTTTTGGCCATGGTGCTTTATCACAGTGACAGAAAATTAACTAATACAGCTGGAGAATGGCTCAGTCAGTAAAACACTTGCCACACAAGAATGAGGACCAGGACACCCTCTTAAAAAACAACCCAAAAATATGTGTGTAGTCAAATCACTTGCCCTGGGGTTATAGAGTAGAGACAGGAAGATCCCCATGCTCCCTGGCCAGCCCAACTAGCCTAATTGGTGAGTTCTGGGCCAAGCACGAATCTGTGTCTCACAAAATAAGGCTCACAGTGCCTGAGGAAAACCATTCAAAGTTAAGGTCTGGCCTTCAAGTATATATCTATATCTATCTATCTATATATATATATATATACATACATATACATATATATATACACACTTACAAATAAACATGAGTGTGTGTATTTGTGCACACACACACACAGAGAATACATGCCAGGACAGACAAACAGACACAAAGAATGGGAGAGAGAGAGAGAGAGTTTGAGAAATTGCTCCAACTGCTCAGCTGCTCCCAGGCCTAAGGCCAGAGCCATTAAAGGTGTGGCGAAGCCTGGGCAATGTCTTTCTGGCCTCCTCTTTGTGTTCCTTGATTGTAACCACACCATTCCCTCTTCTTTTTTTTTTTTTTTTTTTTGGTTTTTTGAGACAGGGTTTCTCTGTGGCTTTGGAGCCTGCGCTGGAACTAGCTCTTGTAGACCAGGCTGGTCTCGAACTCACAAAGATCTGCCTGCCTCTACCTCCCGAGTGCTGGGATTCCAGCCTCTTCTTTTGCATTCTCATGGCCCATTCCTTTATGTCCATTCTTCTTTGATCTCTTTTATTAGCACCTTGTCCAGGAGCCACCCTAACTCAGGACAGTGATACCCTGAACTCCTCCACTTGATTAGGTCTGTAAAAGTCCTTTTGTCACGCAGATGCCCTCACGGAAGCTGGGATTGGGCACAGGTGGATCTTTAGGACCTCCCCATAGCCCACTACAAATCTGTACCACCTGACAGTGTTGATCAGGGTGCTTATACAAGTTAGGGACCCAGACATCTGGGTGGGGGCCCAAGCCGATTATACCTGTGGGGCAGTGGTCCTTCCTCAAGGAGTAGAGGATGAGACTGGGTCCAGTATATCATATGCGGACTGGAAAAATATGGTCCTAGAAGCCTATGCTCAGGAACAGCCAGGCCATGGACCTTTCCAGAACCATCAGGATGTGAGCCCACTATCAACCTGGGTGTCACTGGTTATGAAAGAGCTACTCTAAGCAGCAGGTGCTCTTACTAGATCTGTTATACACACACACACACACACACACACACACACACACACACACACACGCCAGTGAGGGCTTGGGTTGAACCCTTGCAGAGCCCTGAGGGACACCACACTCACCCTTTGCCAAGGAAGAAGACCCAGAGCAGCCAGGGCAGAGATGGCTCTGAAGCCCTCTAGGGCTGCAGGCTGAGGCCTAAGGGTGATATCTGCTCCCACAAGCCCAGGGGTTAGGAGGGACTGGCTCCTCCACCTTCCTGGATCCTGCCTCCAAGTTAGTGCAGCAATCCTAGCAAGATCATCCTGGAACTGCCTGGAAGTTATTGGCCTCTTGGTACAGCACCTCACCCTCCAGAGGCTGTGGGCCAGGGCAATAGGCAAGCAGATGGTCCATTTTGCCCTGGGCATGAGTGACAGACTGGCCTACCAGTATCTCAGAGTGTCCTGGGAGCCTCCAGACCAACAGGAAGACAAAGTACAGGGTAAAAGATGATAGATGATAAAAGGCATAAATGATAGAGGCCCCTGCAGGACAGGGCTAGAGGCATGTGACTCTCCTGGAAAAGACTTGCTACCCAGTTTTTGATCAGACCCTATCATCTTGGCCAGGTCCCTCCACTGAGAAGTGGAATCCCAGTCTGGTGAATGAGAGACAAAGAGAAGGCTGGCCAGCAGCTGGCCGCTGAACCTACCCCCACAGCAGGCAGCCAATCTCCCAGTGTCAGACCAGACGGAGCAGGTGCGGGCCACCACCAGGACTGGGGCTTTGTGCTGTCAGCCTGGGGCCTGACATACATCATCCATCATCAACCTGAAGGTCCCTCATCTGCATTCTAATGAGAAAGGGGGTGGGAACTGCATGGAGCAGCTGATCCACCAGCCAGAGTCCCAGGGACCCTGCAGGGCTAGGCAGTGAGAGGCTGCCTCCCAGAGAACAGAAGCGTGAGTGCTCATGGCTTTCCTCTGACTGTACCACCTGCCACAGAAGGAACTGCGAACTGCCTCTGCCTGTTTTCAGAGAGGCTTTCCTGGACACTGCCCAGCCCTGCTTGGCGAGGACTGAGTTCTCCTGGGGTCCTATTGTATCTGATACAAATTTTCTCTGCTATCAGCTGGCCTTGTGTATAAGGAGTAATAGATGCCCCTTCCCAGATGAGTGCAGTGTCCCACACGGAGCCCTGCCTGTGCACTGACTCTCTCTCTCTCTGTGTGTGTGTGTGTGTGTGTGTGTGTGTGTGTGTGTGTGTGTGTTGTGGGGGGTGGTTACGGTCTGACACTCACAGGGATCCCAACAGGGCCACACATCTGCACCTATGTGCATAGACAAGAAGGATCCGGGCCTAGGTTTTGAACCTCTGCAGTAGGAGAAGCAGGATGAGTTTGAATTGCTGCAAAGAGGGATGTGAAGGGGATGGGATTTGCAGGAGAGATTCCCAAAGACATGGAAAGATCTGCAATCTTATTCCAAAAGAGCATTAATTCACGACCAGGCAAAAAGGCAGAATCTGGGTCAAGTCCCGTGCTGGCCTCCCAGCAAAGTTGTTCTGGTGAAGTCAGAGCCACTGACTAAGGTTCCTAGTTGTCTTTCTGCTTAAAGAACAGGGTGAGGAAGGGTTCACTGCAAGGCTCTGGAGAGTGTGTGCTGAGCCCAGGCAGAAATCAGCCAGAGAGTGGGGGATCACTGGCACTTTTTGGTAACTGTCATAAAACTGGCAACGTTTCCAGAACACTTAATGTCTGTCTTGACCCTGGCAGTTGTGTGTATTTGTCTGAGACAGGGTCTCTTTACTGTGACCATGGAACTCGCTGTATAAATCAGACTGGCCTCAAACTCAGAGCTCCACCTACCTCTCTGTCAAGCACTGGAATTAAAGGTGTGTCCCATCACACCTTGAGTGAATTTAAAAAAAAATTAAAATTTAAAAATTACATTTATTTATCTATAGTGTGTTTGCTTGGGTGTTTGTGTGTGTGCATGCACATGCCATGGTATATATGTGGAAGTCAGAGGACAACTTGTAGGAGTTGGTTCTCTCTTTTTGCCATGTGAGTTCTTGAGGTCTCACTAAGCCATCAGGCTTGGTGACCAGTGCCTTGACTCATCTTGCTGGCCCAGTCATGAGTATTCTTAATTAGTCTGGAGCATATTTCCATGATCTAAGAACTATACCTGACATTTTAAAGAAAAATAGATGGAAGCATCTAGATCTCCAGAGTCCAGAAGACACCCTTGACAGTGATCCACCTCTATAGCCACACCATGCATTCAGAATTCAGCCAAGCACAGGAAAACAATTTTGCCTGTGATGAGCAGGGTTAATCCTTCCCCCAACACCACAGTATCCAACCATTAAAGCCTGGTATGATACCCTATGTCTGTGATCCCAGCACAAGGAGCCTGAGACAGGAGGATTACATATTAAAGACTAATATATATTACAAAGTACATTCGTGTGGTGTGTGTGTGTGTGTGTGAGAGAGAGAGAGAGAGAGAGAGAGAGAGAGAGAGAGAGAGAGAACCACTATTAATAAAAACAGGCCACAGCTTTTTATGTGGGTTTTCAGTTTTAAGTGTCTAGAGAGCAGAGCTCAGAAACACAAGAGAGTCGCATAGGCTCTATGAAGGATTGGGCTATTTTATCTATAGAGTAAAGTTGTCAGCTTCACTGACCTTGGGCCCAGTTTCCTCTAGAAACTCATTTTTTTTTCAATAGAAAAGATTTATTTAGGAGGGGTTAGAGAGATGCCACAGCAGTTAGAACATTTACTGGTCTTGCAGAGGATCTGAATTCAGTTCCCAGAACCCACAGGGTGACTTATGACCTTATGCTATTCTAGTTCCAGGGGCTCTGACACTCTCTGATGGCCTCCATGGGTACCTACATGCAAGTGGTCCACATAAACTCTTATAGATACATAATATGAATACACAAACAAACAAATACAGATATTTGTAAAAGTTTGGTTCAACAGGACAGCATCAAAGAGGTGGTAGAACCAGAGCAGGTGTCTGACCTGCTGAAGTATCCACTTAAAAACAGGGCTTCCCTGCCTTGTCCCGTGCATGGGAGAGTCTGGCTCAGATTCAAGGTGTCCTTCTCTTCCCAGCACCTCTCGACATCACAGTGTGCAGAGCATCTGCTCCTGAGGGCTCTGCCTGCTGCACACAGCCCAGCACACCTTGGATAAGGTCTACACTCTTCTCGCAAAGGCTGTGGGTTAATTCAACATCGCTGTCCATGACTTGTAGCATCCAGTTATCACAAACATCTGGTCTGCATCTTTCCCAGAGGTGTGCAGAGAGTTTCCAAGTCTATGCCATCTGGTTCCCTTACAAGTTTTCATTCTCTTCTTTAATTATTTTATTGTATTTTATTTGTGTGTGCATGTATGCATGCCCAGTATGGACGTGGAGGTCAAAGAACAACTTATGGAAATCTGTTCTTTCCTTCCACCACATGGGCCCTGGGAGTTGAACATAGGTCATCAGGCTTGGCAAAAGGCGCCTTTACCTGCTGAGCCATTTTGTCTGGCCTCCCTCACAAGTTTTCCACCCTGGCTGTTCAGATACAGGGGTTTTGGGTTCTTTGCCAGAACCTTAGAGTCAACTTGTCTAATTCCACTACTTGGGTCCTGAATCTTCACCAGTATTACACAGAATTTCCAAATTGACATGGAAAGAGCTGACATTAACATGGGACTTGGTTCTTTTTTTTTTTTTTTTTTTTTTCTCGAGACAGGGTTTCTCTGTGGCTTTGGAGCCTGTCCTGGAACTAGCTCTTGTAGACCAGGCTGGTCTTGAACTCACAGAGATCCACCTGCCTCTGCCTCCCGAGTGCTGGGATTAAAGGCGTGCGCCACCACCGCCCAGCAGGACTTGGTTCTTCAGTCCACAAGAAGGAGCTACTTCTTCATTCACTCAGGTGATTTGTTTATCTGTCAGGCATCTAAAGTTGTCCCTCCTACAGCTCTTAGAATAGCAGCATGGCTCATAGCAGCTGCCACTGTCTTCCCAGGGAGGTTTTAAGTGTCAGGAACCCATGTTGTTGTTCTAATCCTGGCACTTAAGAACTCCCTGGAGACCCATCCCCAACCCCCATGCCTCCTCCACATATCTCTGTACCCGTGGGAGAGACCCCCAACCTTGCCTGTGTCTTAGAGACAACCTCGATGCCCATGACTTCAGCAGAAATGAAGAGATGGTTGTGATAGGGCAGAGGAACTTCAGAGAATGAAAGGACATGTGCCTGGAATTTACAGTACACAGGATGCCTAGACAAAGGGCCCTTGGAGATTTCATTGGCAAAGCTCATGTGTAAACTGAGGGAAGGGAGGAATTGTTGGCTCTTCTCAATAGATGCTGGTAATGCTTTCAATAAAGCCTAACATTCATTCATAAGTTAAAAAAAACTAGGAATAGAGGGAACTTCTTCAAGCACCCTGATGAGTCACATAAGCCATCCCTGATGTGATGAATGGAACTGAGGCTTGTGACGAACCTGCTTTCAATTCTGAGCTCAGGAGAACACAAAGAAAAAGCAGTGTTTTTCTCACGTGTGACACAGTTGGACACATGGAGAATCTAGCCTCTAACCCCAGTACTGCACACGGTGACCCTATGGTGGGGCCCAGTCAGAAGCAATGAAGTTTATAGAGAGGTTGCTGGGGTTGGCCCTGACCCATAAAACTGGAGCCCTTGGAAGAAAAGGATTTTTAGGGCACTCCTGCTCCTCTAAGTCACCATAATGAAATTCACTGGGTCCCCAGGGAAAAAATAAAGACATGAAAGTGGAAGAGGTATTAGTTGTGAGAGGAAAGGAAATCAGTAGGAGTAGAAGAGGACAAAAGACAATAATGAGGAGATGGATATAATCAGTCTAAATTATATACCTGCATGAAATGTCATAATGATATCCATTTTGTGAAAAGTTGCTGTATGCTAATAAAACATGTTTTTTAAAAGAGGCTGGGAAGATGGTTCCATGGGTAAAGCACTTGCCACGCAAGCATGAGGACCTGAGTTCGAGTCCCCAGAACCCACATAAAGCTGGGTGTGGGAGCACGCAACTGTTATCCCAGTGCCCCGTGGCTGGATGAGGGCAGAGACACAGAACACCACGGAAGACTGCAGGTCGACCTACCATCTGTACCTAGGAACAGAGACAAGGTAGAAGGCAAGGACTGAGACTTAGGTTGTCTTCTGACCTCCACGTACATGACTGCACCCACACACATGCCTGTGTGTACACAGACACACACAGACAACAGAAGAGCATTTCAGGGCGCAGACAGCAGGAAGATGACCATATGATGACAGAAGATGTCATCTCAAGCCAAAGAGAGAGGCCTTGGGGGAGTCAGCCCTGTGACACCCTCATCTCTGACTTCCAGTCTCTAAGACTATGAGAAAATAAAGTTCTGTTCAAGCCCTTGGTCCATGGATGGCTCTTTGGGACACTTGGCTGAAGCAAACTGCAAAATCAACATAGAGGGGTCAGTTTTAGCTTGGAGAGCCGAAAATCTGGAGATGGATGGCCACGCAGCAATGTGAAGGTGCCTGTTGCTGCTGAGCTGTGCACTTACAATGACTAGATTTTTATATCATGTATACTTGTATCACCAAAAAAATTAATGTAAGGTTGATAAGAGGGGTCGGCAGGTAAAACACTTTCCATTCAAATGAGAGGACTGGAGTTTGAGTTCACAGAACCCACAGAAGTGCCAAGGGGTGCAGTGGCCCACCTATAATTACAGCCTTGGAAGGTAGAGAACAGGGATTCCTGGAGCAGGCTGGCTAGTGAGGAGACAAGCCAAATCCAAGAGCACAAAGAAAAGACATAAGAACGCTCGAGGAGGAGTCCTGACACCTGCTTTGGGCCTTCACATGCACTCATATACACATGGACACATGCCTGCACACACAAGCACCAGCGCACGTTCAGATATATACATATACCTTACACACATATACATGAAACTACTAAAGAAAAAGGAAAAAACAATGCAAGAAATCAGTTGTGAGTCAGGCTGGGGTTGATGTTCTCACGTACTCTCAACACTTGAGTGTTAGAGGCAGGAAGACCAGGGGTGCAAGGTCATCCCCAGCTACATTAGATTGTAAACAAACCATCACCACCACCACAACAGCCAAAACTAAACTCAAACTAAGGTAGAACAGAACAAACCTGCTGTTTGCATGTTGGCATCAAACCCCTGGCAGGTAGAGACAATGTTCCTGATATCCCCAAATATCAAATACCTGTAAGTGAATCCAATAAGAGATGCAAGAGAACTGTACAAAAATCATGACAGTCTGGGAAGATTTAATTCATAACTAAAAGCAGAGAAAGACACTGCAGCTATGGGTCCAAAACTTGGATCTGAACATGTTGAGTCTCCCTAAATCCCCCTGTGTGCTTTATTTCAGATGCAAGGAATAGTCCTTCCCATCTGACGCGAAAGAAGTCAGAGGCCATTGCTGGGGGGTTTCTGAGCCACATCCTGGGCTGCTAAGGCAGAGATTTCTATTCCTGATGAACTTCTCAGCTCTGTGAGCGGAGCTGGTGCAATAATAGACTTCCTAAAGTTGCCGCCCTCGCGCTGAGATAACCTGCTTCCCACCATGACTAGCTGCTATTTTCATCCTCCGCTGGGTCCCGTTCCTAGTGTCTTATTTAGGAAGCACAAAGGCAGCTCTGTGCATTTCCACAAGTGTAGAGAACCCACAGTTCCAAACCCAGAAAACCATTTATCTTGGGAGGTGTGGGGACAGGTCATAGGAGGCAGTCATGGGGCAGGGGTACACCTCCTGCGTATGTGGCACATGGACTAACATAAACCGCAGAGTGGACCTCCTTGGAGTGTTTGTGTCCACCTCCTCTGAGGTACTTTTCTGTGGTATATTTCTTTCTTCATGTGTGTATGTGTGCAGATACGTGACATATGGACTGTCTGTATGCATGTCTATGTATATGTGTCTTTGTGTGTGTTTCTCTGAGCCTGTGTGTGACATGTGGACTGTCTGTGTATCTATGTGTATATCTCTCTCTGTGTGTGTGTGGGGGGTGTGTGAAATGTGGACTGTCTGTGTATCTATGTGTATATCTGTGTGTGTGTGTCTGTGTTTACATATGGATGTGTGACATGTGAACTGTCTGTGTGCAGTTCATGTCTATGTCTATGTGTGCTTCTCTGTCTCATTTGTGACTGTACGGGATCCAGGACCAAGGGTGTTGTCCACAGTTTTAGGGACACTGTTCACATTTAGACAGAATATATTACTCAAATATTCACTGAGCCTGTTGTCGGGTCCACACAGTGTCAGTGTCAGGCAAAGTCACTACCCTCTACTCTCCTTGTTGCCTTCATCCCGACTTTCTACCTCTCTGGGTCCTGTTGGAAAGTTGGAACCTATCTACTATCTGTCACAGCTCTATCTAGTCAGTCTGGCTCCTCGGATGGTTCCACAGAACATTTGGGAATAAATTTATCAAATGAGCCTGGGGTGGCCCCAAATGGCCTTACAAATTATTCATTTCAATAGTTGCAAATTCATAGGCATAAGCAGTAAAAATATGTTTAATGTCCATCCTTTCCTCGCCTTTCTCTACCCTTGTTGAGTTTTTACTTATTGGTTTGTTCATGGTTTTTGGCTGTGGGTGTGGGTTCCTGTTTGTTTAGTTTTGTTGAGATAGAGCTCACAATATACTCAGGCTGGTCTTAATCCAGCCAGGGTTACTGATATGCACTATCACATCTAGCTTAATAGTTTAGAAAATATTGTTATTACATTTTATTATGTGTGTGTTTGTGTGTGTGTATGTGTGTGTGTGTGTGTGTGTGTGTGTGAGAGAGAGAGAGAGAGAGAGAGAGAGAGAGAGAGAGAGAATGTTCATGTCATAGCTACCCTGTCGAGGTCAAAGGACAATTTGCAAGAGGCAATTCTCTCATTCTACCTGCGGGTTCCAGGGATCAAAGTCGGGTTGTCAGGCTTGACAGCAAGGTCCTTTACCTGATAAGCTATCTGTGACTGTGAACCAATCCATAACTGACATTTAATATACATACATATATACATACATACACATATATAATTTAATGTGTTTAAATTTTTGTCTGAATGTATATAAATGTGTCTGTTGCCCACAGAGGATGCAAAAGGGCATCAGATCCCCTGAAACTTGAGCTACAGATGGTGTGGGTGCTAGAAGCTGAACCCAGGTCATGTAGAAGAGCAACCAGTGCTCTGAACCACTGAGCCAGCTCTCTAGTCCCACACCCAACTGTTTAAATGAACATCTCTTATACGTATTTATAAGCATGGTTGTTTTCTGTTTGGCTTCATGCCTGGTTGCCTAACCTCTGTTTTCTCTTTCCTGTCTTGTTTGTTTTCTACTGTGCCTATTGTAAATGGCATATTGGCTCTGGTCCCCTTTCCCCACACTCTCAAGTCTGGAAGAG
Source organism: Dicrostonyx torquatus (assembly GCA_028555095.1). Classification (NCBI taxonomy): domain Eukaryota; kingdom Metazoa; phylum Chordata; class Mammalia; order Rodentia; family Cricetidae; genus Dicrostonyx; species Dicrostonyx torquatus. The sequence continues at coordinate 3,918,700 of JAQHUG010000157.1, forward strand.
TTTCAGTAAAAACAGGCCTGGACCCTGTTCTGTGATTCCCAGTGTCTTAGCATCTGCCCCTTCCATCTACTACTTCCTGTTCTCTGAGCTGGTCTTTTTCTTTCTCCAGCTTTGGTGGTTTGATTAGAATGGCCCCCATAGGCTCATATATTTAGATACTTGATCCCTAGTTGGTGGAACAGCTTGGGAAGAATTAAAAAGTGTAGCTATATTGGAGGAGATATGTCACTCAGGGTAGGCTTTGAGTTTTCAGAAAGACTCAGTCCTCTCTCTCTCTTTGCCTCATGGTTGTGGATTAAGACGTGGGCTCTCAGCTGTTCCTTCACTCCACCATCACGGACTCGAATCCTCTGAAACAGTAAGCCAAATTAAAGGCTTTCTTTTACAAGTTACCTTGGTCATGGTGTTTTATCATAACAATAGCTGAATAGCTAAGACATTAGCTCTCACTATATCAACTGAACTTTCTGTTCCACTTTCCAGGGTTGCAAGTTTTATGTCTGATATCCATTTTCTGCTACCTACCCTTCACATCTTTAGCACCCAAAAGGTATTTCTACCAACCCTTGTGGTCCACCCATCATGGCCCACCATCCCCCTTAGGGACAATCACTAACACAGTGTTTGAGACAGTCATGGTGTGGTACTAGCACACACATACACAATTGGTGTATTACTAATTTTGAGTCCTCTTAGCCCCTGTCTCTTGATAGGTGGCTGCCATTGGCCAAGGTCCCCTCAGAAACAAGAAGAGTCCCATACATTGAATCAGAAAGCCTCTACATACACGTGTGTACTACTTACATCTACACACAGAATGTACACACGTCCATATATACGGCTACATTCTGATAACTGCATACCTGTATGCCCACATATGCCCAGTACATACTACACATGCATGTATGTGCACACAACAGATATGTATGTGTGTTACATAACCACATATGCACCCCACATATGCACAATGGAACACCCACATTCCACCACATGTACTCCTGTGCCTACATACATACTAAGGCATGTGCTTGAAATGCACACACGCATGCACATATTGCCCCTTGTGTACAACACCTACACAAATATGTGAAGACTAATCTTGTACCACAGCTACACACAAGCATGTAGGGAACACCTCACATATCTCAGCTACATATGTGTGTATGCTCTATTGTTCACTTCCATGTGGCCTGTCTCTCCTATCTCTCTGGCTTTGCCCTTCATGTCCTGAGATGCCAGGTCCTTGTAGACACCTGATAGTGCCCTAGGGATAGAGAGTTGTGCTGTGTGGGACTGGTCCAATGGAAACAGGGTATGGGGCCCAGGTTCTCTCAGGGACTGCTCTGTCTCTGTCCGCTAATGACCACAGACTCAGAAAAGGAACAATTACTGTTAGTGCTTGAGTAGCTGCAAACAGTCACCATCCTGAAGGTTGTGTCCATTGCAGCCTGAAACTGCCCAGTGGGCGACACAGCCAGCAGTCGCTGGGGGACTCTAAGCTCCGAGGAATACTCTGGCCTCATGAACAACCTCCATATCCTAAAACGGGGCCTTGGGAGTAAATGAGGAAATCCAGGGTACCAGTGAAGCTAAGGAACTGGGCCTTTCCTTGCTGTGGGAGTAAGGCCAGGTAGGGGAAAGAGGGACGGAAAATCAATAGAAGACATTTTAAAAAGGAAGCAGGAGACGAACTGAGAGAACTGGTGATGAAGACAGACACAGAGACAGGGAGACAGAGACAGAAAAATCCAAAAGGTGAGGGTAGGTGGTTGGGAGCCTCAAGAGCTGGAAAATACCCATCCCCATCCTGGCTGCCCAAGCTTTCTTGCCCCCCCTTCTTCTTTGTAAGCTTGAGCGTGGTGGGGGAGGGGAGTGGGGGAGGTGAGAGGAGAACAGGACTTTCACACCTCTGCCAGAAGGTGGCGCTAGAGACACCCTCCCCCGCTCCCCCCACCCCCCGCCCCACCTCCACTCCCCAACCCGGCTTGGTTTCTGCAGGCAGGACCATGGTTTCTATTTTGGAGCCCCACCTCCCTCTTATTTAGGATCATTGTCCTGGGAAGGCTAGGGGACAATGAAGGGTATGGGGTGGGAGGAGGGAGCCTTGAAAGAGGCAAGCTCAACACTGTTGTATCCTGCAGAAACAAACATTCTCTGAGGCAGATTGTCCTAGGAGGTGGCTGGAGGAGCTCCAGGACTGGAATCCCCACTTCCCAACCTGTCCCCAACGTCTCCTCCCATGGAGCTGGGATCAGAGGACACAGTTGATTGTGAACATCTTCCCTCCGCAGTCAGCTGACGTTATCAGTAATCTTTCCCAGGGATCCTGAAGTCCCTTGAGTCACGTGAGTCACAGCCAGCTACATTCAGTTCTGTGAGGCTGTCCTCCTTTCTCCTTCCTGTTTTTGGGACTTTTTCTGGGGAGACGGGAACAAAACATTTGTTCACTGTAGATAAGGCATCAAGGACAGATCGAAGAAATCTTTTCCACCCAAGTCTAGACTTATACTAAGCCACAGACTTAGTATAAAGCTTGCTTCCTAGAGTAGAAGCTGCAGGCAGAGCCACTGAGGCATCTCTTCTCCTCCGCTGTTTCTGGGATCCTATAGAATCTTGGATAGAGATGTAAGCTCAGGAGTTGGGGAGCTCTCTGAATTTTTTGTTTGTTTGTTTTTCGAGACAGGGTTTCTCTGTAGTTTTAGAGTCTACCCTGGAACTAGCTCTTGTACACCAGGCTGGCCTCGAACTCACAGAGATCAGCCTGACTCTGCTTCCCAAGTGCTGGGATTAAAGGCGTGCACCACCACCGCCTGGTTTGAGCTCTCTGAGTTTTATGTCCTCAGTCAGCATCCTGAACTTCCTGGGTCTTAGGACCCTCCCCCCTCTTTCCAGGACAGAATGTTCTAATTCCCATGGTGTGTGTGCCTGGTCACTTTACATGGAAGTAAATTGAGTTTTGAATCCTTTATCTGTGCTGTTTAACTTGTTTGGTTCAGTAAATGATGTTTCCCACATAAACATGAAGTCTTGAGTTGAATCCTCAGTTTCTACATAAAAAGCTGAGAATTGGGACTGCAGAGGTGGTTCAATAGTTAAGAACATTTTTCCAGATGACCTGTTTTCAGTTCCCCGCACCCACATGGCAGGCAGCACATAACTGTCTGTAATTCCAGTTCCAAGGGACCCGACACCTTCGTCGGACTTCCACGAGTACTGTATTCTCATAGTTTATATACATCACCCAGGTAAATATTCATACACATTAAAAACAATAAAAACTAAACATGATGGTGTAAACTTGTTATCCCGGAGCTGGGGAGGCAGAGACAGGAGAATCCCAAAGCTTGTCAGCTGACCAGTCTAGTCTAATTGGCAAGTTCCAGGCCCGCGAGTGAGGCTTAGCCTGAAAAGGCTGCGGAGGTGGCTCTGTGGATAAGACACTTGAATACAAGCATGAGGACCTGAGTTCAGATTCCTAAAACCTATGCAAAGCTGGGCACAGAAACACACTCCTAATGTGAGATTGGAGGCAAAAGCAGGAGGTTCTAGAAGCTCAGGGAGCTAGCCTGGCGTATGTAGCAGAAACATGAGAGAGAGAATGTCTCAAACAAGGAAAAAAGCCGTGACAGACACCTGAGGTTGTCTGCTGAGTTCTCTCTACACACGTTATAACATGGGTGTGACCACACCCACACTTATGAATAAACGCACACCAGCATACACATGAGGTCAGGAGGAGACACAAGACTTTCTTTTTTGTTGCCTTTTTGGTCTGTTTTATTATTATTATTATTTGTTTTATTTTGTTTGAGACAGAGTTTCACACTCTAGCCCACACTATGCTCACAGCAATCTCCCTGCCTCAGTTTTGGAGTGCTGGGATTGCATGTGTTAGCCACACACCTAGAGCATTGTGAGGAAAATGTGTGGTTTTCCCCCATGGCTGAGATACTCTCCGAATTAACATGGGAAACTGCATCCGCATGCATTGTCCCAGTGCCCTAGAAGGGACACTGTGCTATGCAGAGCGTAAGGCTCTTATGAGAAATGGTGAGGACTGAGCTTACTAGATCTTCTCCATGGATGTTAGCTATGTGCCTGTCAGCCACTCAGCCCTGTACATGTGGAACTGTGAGTGGGGATATTCCTGCCAGACTCCAAGATGAATAACATCAGTACTGCAAAGACATAAGGCATGAGCCTGGGTCCCGGCCAATCACTAAAGTTGCCCAGGACTGTGGAGAGAGTCTTAACCCAGGCCTGGTTTTATCCTTTATCTTTTATTTTTTATTTTTTCAGTGTGAGGACATGTATGCATGTGGGTACATGTGTGCCAGGGTATGAATGTGGAGTTCGGAAGACAACTTGTAGGAATAAGTTCTTTCCATCCTGTGGGTCTCAGAGATGGAACTCAAGTCCTGAGTCTTAGCAGCAAGTGCTTTTATCTCCCAAGCTGTCCTGCCAGCTCCCAAGGCTCAGTGTGGCTGAACGAACAAGAGATTTCCAGGTGGTGGAGAGGACGCAGAAAAATAAAGGAACAAGAGAGTTTAAAGGTCACTAGAAAAGGACAGGCACCTCAGGTCACAGGCAAACATCGGTGCAAAATGAAGCAATCTAGACAGGCAGAGGGAAAATGGTGCAAACCGCAAGGTGACTGGAAGCTGATGTATCTGTCAAACTGTATTACAGCTGGGCCACCTGATACTGGTGAGGATTAGCATCACTCATGAGATGACCAGGTACGGTCAATTGCTTGGTAACCCCTTCATTTCCATATCATTTGAATTGCAAGGTTACGGTTGCCATCACACTTCTAATACTAATATTAGAATAAATGCAGAAAACCCCATCAAGGGCAAAGGGGGAAGTGCTGTGTTTTGAATTGAAATGTCTCTGTAGAATTATGTGTTAGAACTTTTAGTCCCCTGCTGGCGGTGTGTTTAGGGAGATTGTGGAATCTTTGGGATGAGCCTTGAGGGTTTTATTAATTACTTGTCTTGTTGCTATGACAAAATAATAGGCAAAAGTTAGAAAGAAGGTTTTATTCTGGCTCATAGTTTAAGTATATTCCATCATGGCAGAAAAGTCATGGTGGCAGAAGGTTGAGGCAGCTGGACACATTGCACCCACAGTCAGGAACTTTCTCTTTTTATTGAGCCCAGGACTTTAGCCCACATGTCTTAGTTAGGGTTTCTACTGCTGTGAAGAGACACCATGATCACGGCAACTCTTATGAAGGCAAAACATTTAATTGGGGTGGCTTTACATTTTTCAGAATTTTAGTCCATTATCATCATGGCGGGGAGCATGGCAGCCTGCAGGAAGACATGATGCTGGAGAAGGAGCTGATAGATGCTGATATGCAGGCAACAAGAAGTAGACTGTTTCAATGGGCGTGGTTTGAGCATATATGCGACTTCAAAGCCTGCCTTGACAGTGACACACTTCCTTCTACAAGACTGTACCTACTTCTACAAGGTTATACCTCCCAAAAGTGCCACTCTCTTTGGGGGCCATTTTCTTTCAAATTGCCACATTCACTTCCGGACCTCCAAAGGCCATATCACAATGCAACGATGCATTAAGCCCAACATTAAAAGTCCCCATAGTGTATTAGGGTCTCAAACTTATCTAACAGTCTAAGGTTCCTCCAGGAGGTGGTGGTACAAGCCTTTAATCCCAGCACTCAGGAGGCAGAGACAGGCAGATCTCTGTGAGTTCGAGGCCAGCCTGGTCTACAAGAGCTAGTTGCAGGACAGCCAGAGCTGTTATTCAGAGAAACCCTGTCTCAACACCTTGGAGATCTGACCCTTCTCCATACACCAGAAGCTTTCATCTACAAAATAATCCCACGCTTTCAAAAAGCCCACACTGCTGGGTTTACTGGTACATACTTGTAGTCCCAGTACTCAGGGGGTAAATGCAGGGGGTGTTGCCATAAGGTCAAGTCTAGCCTTGGCTACGTAGTGAGCACAAGGTCTGGCAAGATTATATAGCAAGATCAGATTTCAAAACAGAAACAAAAACAAAACAACAAAAAAGGAAGGGTCAAAATTCATGATTGATGACTATGGTGGGTTCCATACCTATAATCCCAGAACTCAGGCTGAGGCAGGAGGATTGCCATGAGTTTGAGGGGATGCTTGGGTTATAGAGTGAGGCCCTGTTTCAGAGAATGAGGAGAGAGAGAGAGAGAGAGAGAGAGAGAGAGAGAGAGAGAGAGAGAGAGAGAGAAAGAAAAGAACCACATTCCCTGTGCTTGGCCCCAGACAGCAGACCAAATGGGCACTGAACCTTTTTAAGAGGCACTGCTGTAGTTTTCCATCTCAGTGTCTCTTGTTTCTTAATTTAAAGGCAGAATGAGTCTGTCCTCTAGGGACCAACTCCTAGAGGCAAAACTTTCCCTGTAGCCTGTCCTTCCATGGCTGGCTAGGACAGTTGAAAGAACATTTTTGTCAGCACTATATTGACTGTTGATACTTCCAAGAGAAGAGAGCTTGTGGGGAGAGTCCCTGGACCCTTACCTAATCCCAGGAACTCTCCTGTACTTCCCAGCCAGCTCTGCATAGCTCTGTTCTTGGACTTGTGGTCCTTGAAGGCACTGGAACATACAGACTGTGAAAGATAAAAGGAAGTGAGGATCCCATTTATGCAGCTAAGAGAACATCATCATCTGTACCAGGGGGAGATTTTCCAGTGTGTGTATGTGACTGATTTGGGGTCACCCACACCCTGTAACACATCACCCATGCTCTGTAAGTGCTTTGGGGGTCACCCACACCCTGTAACACATCACCCATGCTTTGTAAGTGCTTTGGGGTCACCCACACCCTGTAACACATCACCCATGCTCTGTAAGTAAGTCTAATACACTCACAGGTTCATCAGACTGGACTCTGGTGGAAGCATACTTCAGTTTGTCATCTGTATTCTATAAGGACAGGGTAGACAGTTGTTAGCATCTCCCCAGAACAAGAATTCCTGTATCACCCCTCCCCCAAGTGGTGACTGTGCCTTTGTCATTGTTCTGGAAAATTATCTTGACCAATTTACAATGCAGACAATGTACAAGAGCGAGCTGATGAAGAAGTCCACCAAGAGGCATGGATTGGTTACTTTTCCATTACTGTGGTAGAAACACTGTGACCATGGCAACTTAAGGAAGAAAAGAGTTTATTTTGGCTTCTAGTTCCAGAGCAGTAAGAGTCCATGAGAGCAATGGGGAGGCATGATAAGAACAGGAAATTGAGAGATCTTATTTTAAACTGTAAGGACAAAGCAGAGAGAGAGAAAGAGAGAGAGAGAGAGAGAGAGAGAGAGAATATTGAGGAGGGTGCCATGCTCTGAAACTTCGCAGCCCCACCTCCACCCCAGTGACTACTTCCTGTACAGCAAAGCCATACCTCCTAAGCCTCCCCAAACAGCACTGCCAACGGGGTGACAGGTGTTCAAATGACAGAACCTATGGAGGACATTTCTCACTCAAACGACTTCAACTTGTCTCCAAATGCGGTGACATTCTGAAATGTTAAGGGTCAGGACTTCAGCACCCAAATTTGGAACAGACAGCATTCAGTCTGTGACATGGCTCTGTTGTGGCCACCAGCCTCAGAAACCTGCAGGCTAAAGCAAGGGGCCGGCTCTGTTACGGGGCGGGTGGGACTTCTGAGGCTTCCCAGAGACACGGGAGGAAGCATGGACAGTTTTGTGTCCATCCTGTAAGAAGCCACATATGCTACGCAGTGCTGTAGTTCAAATAGGGGCTTTGATGGGTGAGGTTGGATCAAGCCACTGAACGGAATGTTTGGCCACAGCTTGAAGGACAGACAGCAAAGAATGACATTGGACTCATGATCCTCCTGCCTCTACCTCCCCAGTGCTGGGATTACAAATGGGATTACATTGTCCACATCTTTTGCCCGTTTTAGTTGAAATTTTCTTATTATTGGTTATAAAGAGTTAATGATATATTCTGCATAAAAATGCTTTATCTGATTGATAATTTGCAAATATTATTTTTGTCTCCAGCATCTTTTTGTTCCCTTTAATTTTTTAAAAATTGTATTTACTTATCGTGTGTGGGGGAGGGGTGTGACTGTAGGAAAGTTTGTGTGAGCCAATTTTCCTCCACCATGTGGGTCTTGGGGATTGAACTCATGTCATCAGTGTTGACAGTAAACACCTTAACCTGCTGAGCCATCTGGTCGGCCTATTCCTGAGTAATTTTAAAGTTATTGTAAATCGTACCTTTAAGTTTAATTTCTAAATATTACTGTTACAGAAATACAACAGTATTTTTTACTTTTCTCAAATTCTGAAACTGGTAAAACCCACGAATTCTAATAGCTATTTTGTAGGTTTTCTCACATGTATTTTATCTGTGAATGAAGATAATTGCACCAATTATTTTTCGGTTAGGACACCTTGTGTTTCTTTTTCTTGTCTACTTACGCTGAGCTTGACCTCTTTTATTGCCCTGAATAAAAGTGGCGGAAGTGGCATTTGCACCCTGCTCTGAAACCTGGGAGTACTGTCCCTTGTGCACCACCACTTGCCTTGCTTGCTGCTCAGTGTCAGACCCAAGGCGTCCTTTCTAATCCTACTCCGCAAAAAAATTAACTACTAAACAGGTATGGGTTGCTTTTCTTACTCTCCTCTAGATTCTTTTCTGCATCTCTTCAGCTGACTATCATCCTTCTTAGTGTAGCATATGAGAGATTACACTGAATGATGATTTTTTTAGATGGCAATCACTCCAGCATACCTGGGAAAGATGACACTCTCTGGTCATGTTCTGACCTTTCTATATATCAATACTTGCAATTATTAAGACAATCTTAATTTTTAAAAGATTTATTTATTTTTATTTGTATGTGTATGAGTGTTTTGCCTGCATGTATGTATGTGCACCATGTGCATACCTGGTATCTTCAGAGGCCAGAGAGGGCAATGGGTACCCTGAAGTGGGAATTAAAGGCAGTTGTGAGTCAACTGAGTGGATGCTAGGAACCAAATCCAGGTCTTTGGTGCTTTTAATTACTGAGCCATCTCTTCAGCTCTAAATGCTTTTATTTCAATTTTTTGAGACAGTGTCACTAGGTAGCCCTAGCTGACCTGGAGCTCATTAGGTAGACAAAGCTGGTCTTGAACTCACCCAAATTCACCTGCCTCTGCCTCCTGCATGCTGGGATTAAAAGCCTGTGACACCACATCCAGACAATTTTTGTTAAAATCTTTTTTTTTTCTAGCCAGTTGTAGTAGCACACACCTGTGATCTAGCATTTGGAAATCTGAGGAAAGAGGTTGCCCTCAAGTTGGAGACAAGCTTGAAATACACAAAGCATATGTGCTGTGGGAAATGCCCTGGTACACTGTAAAGATTTGTCATTCATATTGGTTTAATAAAACACTGATTGGCCAGTAGTCAGGCAGAAAGTATCAGTGAGACAACCAGGCTAAGAGAATTCTGGGAAGAGGAAAGTCAGAGTCAATCACCACCTAGACACAGAGGAAGCAAGATGAAAATGCTGCACTGAAGAAAAGGAACCAATCCATGTGGCTAAGCATAGTTAAGAATTATGGGTTAATTTAAGTTGTAAGAGCTAGTTAATAATAAGTCTGAGCTAATAGGCCAAACAGCTTATAACTAATATAAGCCTCTGTGTGTTTCTTTGGGACTGAATGACTGTGGGACCAAGTAGGACAGAAACTCTGATTATACATATGTGCTTGGAAAGCATAACAAGACTGTATCTTATAAAATGATATCTTGGCATCTAGGTTCAAAAGTGATACTGGTTTTCTGGCTTCAGAGTAATTCAGAAAGTGTTTCTCTGCTGTATTCTGTAGAGCTGGTGTTCTTTCTAAACTATTTCTAGAACTTGCCAGGGGAACCATTTGAGTCTGAGGTTTCTCAGTGGAAAGGTTTTTAGACCTTTAACAAGCAAGGGCTGGTCATGTTGTTGATTCCCCTTTGAGAAAGCTTTAGTCATTTGCTTCTTTCACAGAATTTGTCTGAGCCAGACATGATGGTACATACCAGTAATCTCAGCACTCAGGAGGTGCAGACAGGAAGACCATGAGTTCAAAACCACTCTCAGCTATCTAGTGATTTTGAGGAGACAGGCTGGGCCTCATAAGACCTTGTTTAAAAACAAACAAACAACAATAGAGACAACAAAGAATTTGTTTTATTTTGCTACATTTAACTCAAGGATCTCTTATGAGTTTCAACTCTGTTGAGCTGTAGTGATGTCTCCTTGCTCACCTATGGTATTAATAAATTATGTCTTCTTTCTCTTGTTCCCAATCTGTCAGATGTATATAACTCCACTTGTCTTCTCAGGGTGTGTGAGTTGATGGTTGACTTCTTTTGACTTGTATGTTTCCTTCCCCACACCTCTGCTTACTTGATATTGATTTTCTAGCAATTTTATGATATCTAAAGGAGAATGCTGCTTTCCCTCTTTTATGGTTCAGATATTATTTACTAAACATGGTTTCAGCTCTGTTCTGCAAAGCATTTTATGTTTTATATTTTATTTTGTTCACTACAAAGGACAGTGTAGTTTCCTCTCTTTTTTCTTCTTTGAAGCATGGGTTATTTCATCGCATTTAGTCCACAAACACCGAAAAATTTCAAGATCTACTTAAAAATATTTTCAAAAATTTTTATTTTATTTTTAATTTCAAGCATGGGTATGTCTTTGTGTGGGTATGTGCATGAGTGAAGTGTCCAAGGAGGCCAGAAGAGGGTGCCATATCTCCTTAGAGCTGGAGTTACAAACAATTGTGAGCTACCTGTTTTATGGATGCTGTGAACAAAACTCAGGTCCTCTGCAAGAGCAGCAAGCTCTGTATCAACCCCAAACCATCTCTTGAACCCCCAGACTCCTCCTCTCTCCTGTTCTCTTGTGCTCTCTCACATTCTGATTTCTAGTTTAATTCCATTGTTACCAGAGAATATATTTCTTATATTTTAATGATTTCATACTTGTTTTCTGGTCCAGAATATGGTCTGTTTTTGTAAATGTTTGATATACAACTTACATGTTCTGTTGTTGGCTAATCTACAAGCTAATGTTTTTTATGAACAGTGCTGTTAGAGTCCTTTATACCCTCACCACCTTTTTCTTTGTTCTATTAAATGTTAAGAGAGGGGTGTTAAGATCTCCAGATATAATTTGGTATTTGTTTCACTTCTTGTGGTTCCGTCAATTTTGGCTCCAAGTATTTCAAAGCTCTGAACCTAGTGTATAAACTTTCAGGATTTTTATCTTCTGTTATGAAACGACTCAGGTTCCTGGGAAGTTTCCTGTTACCCTTCTGAGCTCCTTCTAGGATGTACTGACCACTATGTGGTCTCTCATTTCTAACTGACAGTGGAGAAACTTTTCCTCCCCCTTGTGAGCTCACGATGTTAACTCCATTTCTTTCCTGGGATAACTGCATGAAATGCCTGTATTGAGCTGTACTGAGTCTCTGCAGATCTCTGTTGCTTGTTCTCTGTGAAGAACTCTCCTCCATGATTATGTCCTCAGAAAATCCAAGCCTTTCTGGTCTTCTCAACTGAGGGAGTCCCAGTCTTTGCCTCAGTTTCCCTTCTTTGTACCATAGCCTGGAAACTCTCTAGGCAGTAAACAGGGACAAATAAGGCTCTCATTGCTTGCTGCTTGTCCCACAGGGAGGTCTGACTTTCCTCCCCTGATACCTAATGCCCTGAAAACTGCTGCCTAACCTATTTTTCTGGATTAAAAATAAAAGTATGCAAGTTGCTCTGTAAACATTGCTTTGTTGCTTCTCCCTGCTGTGCAGTGTTCCATAGTGAATACCCAACACAGTGTGCTCATTCGGGCCTCTAAAGAGGGATAATTAAGCTACCAACTCCTGCTACACAAACAACGGTGCAACAGACAGTCTGAAGTGTGTTCCCTTGTGAGTCCCTGTGAGAGTGTTTACCGAACAGACTCCAAGGGAGCTCATTAGGGGTGTCTTTGACTTCCTTAAGCAAGCCGACATCGTGTTTTAGAGATCCTATGTTGTCTGTCCCTGCCCCAAAGCCTCCCCTCTCCACAGCAGCCACTGCACTTGCCACCCTCCCTTTCTGATTGTTATTCTGATAAACACAAGTGGAATCTCATTGTTGTTTGATTTCTCTTTTTATTGGTGAGTTTGAGAGCCCCTTGATGTATTTGGGAAGCATTTGGGATTCACCTTTATGCTACCAGTTTGTAACAGATTCATTTAGCTGTTACTTCTTTATATTCCTTTTGATATTTAGTAGTTGGTGGCATGTTGTGTGAATATGAATTATTTATTAGATTTGGACATTGTAAACATTCATCTTTCATCTGCTTGATGCAGATGACCTCAAAACACATTGCACATGGTTGTGTTGTCCACTCACTGAGATGACAGATTATTGGAACACAGTAAATTTTCAAAAATGCCATGTAACATTTTCAGCACTCAAGAAGTCTACTGATCTAGCAAGGGGTCACATGCCTGTAATCCCAGAACCAGGAAGGCTGAGGATCTTGAGCACAGGTCAGCCTGGGCTATGTAGTGAGAACCCATGTATAAAAACAACAAAAGAAGGAATGCAACCTAAAGATATGCAGGAAATGTATCTGGGCTCTCTGAATGCTTTACTGTCTCATAAGCATGAAAATACCTGTGCCACTGCAAGCCTGGGGTAGAAACAAAAATGGAGACGGAGTAGACATCTGCAGGCAGCATAGAGATCATCATCTCCTTGAGCATGAGGCTTGGAGTATTGGCATCAGATGTCTACGCGATGGCAGGCAACTCGCAGAAACTACTGATGTTCAAGTCAGAACTGCTTACAGAATGGACACTAAGGACAGAAACACATTTGGCTGGCCTCCTGGCCTCCACTACACCCACTTGTATAGTTTTTTGTCAAATGCAGTATCTCTGCTCACCAGAATGGGCAGGCGTCATTCTTGCTAATCAAGATGAGATATCCTCCATTGATTCCGTTTGACATTTTGTAGTGGATGATGAAGCGATGACCTCTTCCCTGTTCACCTTGTGAGAAAGTCTTTTTTTCTAAAATCAACAATGGCTAGCCCACCAAGGGCCCATATTCTATAAACCTACCCATCTTGTGAAACTCTCCTGTTTGTTCAGGGGACTAGACATTCCTGAAACTTGACTCTCTGTCACACACTTTCCCTTCATGCTGATTGTGAATTAGCTAGTTGTGTCAGACTGTGAGGTTGGGCATCCATGAATGGGATGAGACATAGCCAGTACTTGGGTTAGTACTTGGGTTGTTATTTTGTTACAAAAAATAAGAACTAAAATGTATATTAATTTATACTTAGAAAAAACTCTTAGTGGTTGCCCTGTAGTTCACAACTGACAAATATTTACAGCTAGCATAAGACAGCTTCACAGATGGCATGGACACAATAAAAGAGATAGTTCTGATTCCTCTACCAAACTTGTATGGCTGCTGCCATTCATCAAAACTACATATGATGGTGAAGACACCATCATAAATATATTTGAATAAACTTATCAGTCTTGTTTTTGGTTTTGTCAAAGCTTGTCTTTTTTCTTTTTCCTTTCCTTCCTTCCTCTCTGACCAGGCTGACCTCAAACTCACAATCCTTTTGCTTCCATTTCCCAAGTGCTAGGATTACCAATGTGTTTTACCAGGACTGACAACTCTTACCTAAACTAAATATCAACTAGAAATAAGGAAAATTGAAGTTTTTATTTAGCCTTCCCTAGTTTCTTCTCTGGTCTTCTTCCTTTAGATGGGTCTGAATTCCTGACTTCATCACTCCCCCTACCACCTGAAGAACTTGCATCAGTATTTTGGGGCTAAGAACATAGGTCATGCCAGGCAGTGGGGGTACACGCCTTTAAACCCAGCATTCAGGAGGCAGAGGCAGGCAGATCTCCACGAGTTCTAGGCCAGCCTGGTCTGCAAAAGTTAGTTCCAAGACAGGCTTTAAAGCTACAGAGAACCCTGTCTCAAAAAACCAAACCAAACCAAAACAAAACAAAAAACAAAGAAAGAAAAAAAGAACATAGGCTACTTGGTACAGCACTTCAAAATTAAACTATGCTAAAAAGAGAATGAAGAACTTCTTTCAGGGGGCTGGAGAGATGGCTCAGAGGTTAAGAGCGTTGCCTGCTCTTCCAAAGGTCCTGAGTTCAATTCCCAGCAACCACATGGTGGCTCACAACCATCTGTAATGAGATCTGGTGCCCTCTTCTGGCCTGCAGATATACACACAGACAGAATATTGTATACATAATAAATAAATATTAAAAAAAAAGAACTTCTTTCAGTGGATTTTAGAACTCAAACTCAATCCCAGCATGGGATTTCATTCCACATCACTGTCTTCTTCCTTGTACAGTTTCTGAAACAAAACTGCATATAATTATCATCTTTGCTCTCTGTGTGAAGGATTTCCCTCCACTTTCAAGAATTTTAGGAAATATCTCTTTGGTTTGGTTTTGTGCTTATTCTGCCTAATGTTTCTTGAGCTTCCTGTGTCTATGGTTTGACATCTGATGGTGATTTGGGGGAATTTTCAGCCATGTGCTTGTTTCTTTCACTCTTTAGTCTTCTCCCGGTTTCGCCATCAGAAGTATTCACACCTTCTCAGTTGCCGCCACAGTTAGAGTCATCAGAGAGGAAGGAGCCTCAGTTGAAGAAATGCCTCCATGAGATACAGCTGTAAGACATTTTTTCAATTAGTAGTCAACAAAGAGGGACCCAGCCCAAGATGGGTGGAGCCATCCCTGGGTTCCTTTTATTTAATTGATTTTTATTGAGCTCTACATTTTTCTCTGCTCCCCTCCCCGCTTCTCTCCTCCCCTTCAACCCTCTCCCAAGGTCCCCATGCTCCCAATTTACTCATGAGATCTTGTCTTTTTCTACATCCCATGTAGATTAGATCCATGTATGCCTCTCTTAGAGTCCTTATTGTAGCCTAGGTTCTCTGGGATTCTGATTTGTAAGCTGGTTTTCTTTGCTTTATGTTTAAAAACCACTTATGAGTGAGTACATATGATAATTGTCTTTCTGGATCTGAGTTACCTCACTCAAAATGATGTTTTCTAGCTCCATCCATTTTCCTGCAAATTTCAAGATGTCATTAATTTTTTTTCTGCTGTGTAGTACTTTATTGTGTAAATATACCACATTTTCCTTATCCATTCTTTGGTCAAGGGGTATTTAGGTTGTTTCCAGGTTCTGGCTATGACAAAAAAGGGCTGCTATGAATAGAGTTAAGCACATGTCCTTATGGCATGGTTGAGCTTTCTTTGGATATGTACCCAAAAGTGGTATTGCTGGGTCTTAAGGAAGGTTGTTTCCTAATTTTCTGAGAAATCTCCACACTGACATCCAAAGGGGCTGTACCAGCTTGCACTCCCACCAGCAATGCAGAAGTGTTCCCTTTACCTGATAACCTCTCCAGTGTAAGTTGTCATGAGTGTTTTTGATCTTGGCCATTCTTACAGGTATAAGATGGAATCTCAGCATTTTGTTTTAATTTGAGTTTCTCTGATGACTAAAGATGTTGAACATTTCCTTAAGTGTCTTTTGGCCATTTTAGATTTCTCTGTTGAGAGTTCTCTGTTTAGGTCTGTACTCCATTTTTATTGGATTATTTGTTCTTTTGGTGTCCAATTTCTTGAGTTCTTTGTATATTTTGGAGATCAGCCCTCTGTCTGATGTGAGGTTTGTGAAGATCTTTTCCCATTCTGTAGGCTGTCGTTGTGTCTTGTTGACCGTGTCTTTTGCTTTACAGAAGTTTTTCAGTTTGAGGAGGTCCCATTTATTAATTGTTTCTCTCAGTGTCTGTGCTGCTGGGTTTCTATTTAGGAAATGGTTCCCTGTGCCAATGAGTTCAAGTGTACTGCCCACTTTCTCTTCTATGAGGTTCAGTGTGGCTGGCTTTATGTTGAAGTCTTTGATCCATTTGGAGTTTTGTGCATGGTGATATAAATGAATCTATTTTCATTCTTCTACATGTTGATATCCAGTTATGTAGGCACCATTTGTTAAATATGCTTTCTTTTTTCCATTTGATATTTTTTGCATCTTTTTCAAAAATCAGGTATTCGTAGGTGTGTAGATTAATATACGGGTCTTCGATTCGGTTCCATTGGTGGTCCTCCTGTCTGTTTTTATGCCAATACCAGATCGTTTTCAATACTACAGCTCTGTAGTAGAGTTTGAAGTCAGGGATTGTGTTGCCTCCAGAAATTCTTTAATTGTACAGGATTGTTTTGGCTATCCTGGGATTTTTGCTTTTCCATATGAAGTTGAGTACTGTTCTTATGAGGTCTGTGAAGGATTTTGCTGGTATTTTGACGGGCATTGCATTGAATCTGTAGATTGCTTTTGGTAAGACTGTCATTTTTATTATGTTAATTCTACCTACCCAAGAGCATGGGAGATCTTTCCACTTTCTGGTGCCTTCTTCAATTTCCTTCTTCAAAGATTTAAAGCTCTTGTCATACAAATCTTCCACTTGTTTGGTTAGAGTTACTCCAAGATATTTTATGCTATTTGTGGCTATTGTGAAAGGTGATGATTTCATTCTCAGCCATTTATCATCTGTGTACAGGAGGACTACTGGATTTTTTCTTTTTGTTAATCTTGTATCCTGCTACATTACTGAAAGTGGGTTTTTTTTTGTTTGTTTGTTTGGTTTGGTTTTTAGAGACAAGGTTTCTCTGTGACTTTGGAGTCTGTCCTGGAACTAGTGCTTGTAGACCAGGCTGGATTTGAACTCACAGAGATCTGTCTACCTCTGCCTCCCAAGTGCTGGAATTAAAGGTGTGTGCCACTACTGCCCAGCTTGAAAGTGTTTTTGAGTTGTAGAAGTTCCTTGGTAGAATTTTTGGGGTCGCTTATGTAAACTATAATATCATCAGCAAAAAGTGAGAGTTTGACTTCTTCTTTTCCGATTTGTATCCCTTTGATCTCCTTTTGTTGTCTTATTGCTGTAGCTAGAACTATATTGAATAGATATGGAAAGAGTGGGCAACCTTGTCTTGTTCCTGATTTCAGTGGAATCACTGGGAGTTTCTCTCCATTTAGTTTGATGTTGGCTGTTGGCTTGCTGTATATTGTTTTTATTATGTTTAGGTTCCTTGTATCTCTGCTCTCTCCAAGACTTTTATCATGAAGGAATGTTGTATTTTGTCAAAGGCTTTTTAGGCATCTAATGAGATGATCATATGGTTTTTATTTTTCAGTTTTTTATATGGTGGATAATGTTGACAGATTTTCGTATGTTGAACCATTCCTGCATCTCTGGAATGAAGTTGACTTGATCATGGTGGATGATGGTTCTGATGTGTTCCTGGATTTGATTTGCCAGTATTTTATTTAGTATTTTTGCATCAATGTTCGTGAGTAAGATTGGTCTGTAATTCTCTTTCTTAGTAATGTCTTTCTGTGGTTTGGGTATCAGGGTAATTGTAGCCTCATAAAAAGATTTTGGCAATGTTCCTTTTGTTTATATTGTGTGGAACAATTTGAGGAGTATTGGTATTAGTTCTTCTTTGAAAATCTTGTAGAATTCTAAGCTGAAACCATCTGGTTCTGGACTTCTTTGGTTGGGAGATTTTTGATGACTGCTTCTATTTCTTCAGCAGTTATAGGTCTATTTAATTTGCTTATCTGGCCTTGCTTTAATGTTAGTAAGTGATATTTATCCAGAAAGTTGTCCATTTCCTTTAAGTTTTTCAATTTTGTGGAGTACAGGTTTTCAAAATATGACCTGATGATTCTCTGGATTTCCTTCATGTCTGTTGTTATGTCCTCCTTTTCATTTCTGATTTTGTTAGTTTGCATATTCTCTCTCTTCCTTTTGGTTAGTTTGGATAAAAGTTTGTCTATTTTGTTGATTTTCTCGAAGAACCAACTCTTTGTCTCATTGATTCTTTGTATTGTTTTCTTTGTTTCTATTTTGTTGATTTCAGTTCTCAATTTGATTATTTCTTGCTATCTAGTTCTCTTGGGTGAGTTTGTTTCTCTTTGTTCTAAAGTTTCAAATGTTCTGTTAATTCACTAGTGTGGGATTTTTCCAGTTCCTTTATATAGGCGTTTAGTGCTATGAACTTCCCTCTTAACACTGCTTTCACCATGTCCCATAAATTTGGGTATGTTGTATGTAATTTTCATTGAATTTTAGAAAGTCTTTGATTTATCCCTTTATTTCTCCCTTGACTAAGGTGAACATTGTTTAATTTCCATGTGTTTGTGGGCTTTCTGGAATTATTATTGCTGTTGAATTTTAGTTTTAAACCGTGGTGATCTGATAAGATACATGGGGTTATTCCATTTTTTTTTGTATCTGTTGAGGTTTGTTTTGTTATCGAGTATGTGGTCAATTTTTGAGAAGGTTCCATGAGGTGATGAGAAGAAGGTATATTCTTTTCTGTTTGGATGGAATATTCTATAGATGTCTGTTAAGTTCATTTGAGTCATAACATCTTTTAGTTCCCTTATTTCTCTGTTAATTTTTTGTCTGACCTGTCCAGTGGTGAGAGGGGAATGTTGAAGTCTCCCACTATGAGTGTGTGGGGTTTAATATATGATTTAAGCTTTATAAATGTTTCTTTTTTATTTTCTACCATTTTTATTAAATCTTTTTATTTTTCCATTCAAAAATTGACACTTCCTCCCCTTCTCCTATTCCCCTCCCACTCCTCCACTATTCTTCCTCCCTCCTTCTCCATCCTTAAGAGAGGGCAGGGTACTCTGCCCTGTGGGAAGCCCAAAGCCCTCCCCTCTCCATCCTGGCCTAGGAAGGTATGCATCAAAGTAAACTGGGATCCCAATAAGCCAATACATGCAGAAGAGATAGGTCCCAGTGCCATTATGAGAAGGGATGGCTTCTCTGTCCGTCCCCATTGGCAGCCACACTTAGAGAGTCCGGTTTGATCACATGCTCATTCAATCCCAGTCCAGCTGGATTTGGTGAGCTCCCATTAGACCAGGCACACTGTCTCAGTGGGTGGACCAACCCCTCGTGGTCCTGACTTCCTTGCTCATCTTCTCCCTCCTTCTGCTCTTCAACTGGACCTTGGGAGCTCAGTCCATTGCTCTCATGTGAATGTGGGTCTCTGTCTCTATCTCCATTCATCAGACAAACTTGGCTCTAAAGGGGATCCCAGGTGTCCATGGGGATGTCCCCAGCTAGGTCCTTGGGCAGCAGAGGAGACGGTGCCTGAACTGGACTTGTCACATCGTCACACTGATGAATATCTAGAAGTGTTTCTTTTACATATGAGTGTGCTCTTGTATTTGGGGCATGGATGTTCAGTATTGAAATTTCCTCTTGATGGATTTTTTTCTGTGACTTATATGAAATGTTCTTCTTTATCTCTTTTGGTTGATTATAGTTTGAAGTCTATTTTGTTAGATACTAGGATAGCTACAACAGCTTGTTTCTTAGGTCCATTTGATTGGAAATTTTTTTCTCAACCCTTTGCTCTGAGGCGATGTCTGTCTTTGAGGTTGAGGTGTGTTTCTTGTATGCAGCAGAAGGATGGATTCTGTTTTCGTATCTAATCTGTTAGCCTGTGTCTTCTTATAGGTGAGTTGAGTCCATTTATATTAAGAGCTATTAATGACCAGTTATTGTTATCTCCTGTTAATTTAGTTTTCATTGTTGGTGATGTTAATTTGCGTGTTTTTCCATTCTTTGGGATTTGCTGCTGTGAGATCATCAATTGTCTGTGTTCTTGTTGATGTAGCCAACTTCCTTGGGTTGGAGTTTTCCTTCTAGTGCTTTGTGTAGAGCTGGGTTTGTGGCTAGGTATTGGTTAAATCTGGTTCTGTCATGGAATATCTTGTTTTGTTTGTCTATGGTGTTTGAAAGTTTTGCTGGGTATAATAGTCTGGGCTGGCATCCATTGTCTCTTAATGTCTGCATAAGGCTTGACTACTACCTTCTGGCTTTCATTGTCTCCAATGAGAAGTCAGCTGTAATTCTGATAGGTCTGCCTTTTTATGTTACTTGGCATTTTTCCTTTGCATCTCTTAATATTCTTTCTTTACTCTGTATGTTTAGTGTTTTCATTATTATGTGGTGAGGGGACTTTTTTTTATCCAGTCTATTTGGTGTTCTGTAAGCATCTTGTATCTTCATAGGCGCATCTTTCTTTAGGTTGGGAAAGTTTTCTTCTATGATTTTGTTAAATATGTTTTCTGTGCTTTTGAGTTGAACTTCTCCTTCTTCTATACATATTATCCTTAGGTTTAGTCTTTGAATTGTGTCCTGTATTTTCTTGATATTTTGGGTTAAGCTTTTGTTAGAGTTAATGTCTTCTTTGACTTATGAGTCTATTTCTTCTATTGTATCTTCAGCACTTAAGATTCTCTGTTCCATCTCTTGTATTCTGCTGTTTATGTTTGTATTTGTGGTTCCTGATCTTTTCTCATAATTTCTGTTTCTATAATTTCCTCAGCTTGTGTTTTCTTTATTGTCTATGTTTCATTTTTCAAGTCTTTAATAGTTTCTTTCATATGTTTGATTGATTTTTCTTGGTCTTCTTTAAGGAATTTGCTGATGTCTTCCAATTTTTGTTTGTCTTTTCCTCCATTTCTTTGAGGGAATTTCTCATTTCCCTTTAGGAGTTTCAAACATTATCCTTAAGTTATTTTTAGGTCATTTTCTTCTGCTTCATCTATATTTGGTTGTTTAAGTCTTAGTATTGTAGGGTTTCTAGATTTTACTAGTGTCATGTTGCTCTTTGTGGTGTTGCATGTGTTCTTACCTTGTCTACTCATCTTTTCCTCCATTTGGTGTGTTTGGGGCTGTCTGTGACTCTGGTTATTAATCTTCTAGGTGCCAGTGGATCCAAAGCTCAGATGTTTGTTCCTCTTGGTACAGTTAGTGCCACAGTTCTAGTTACCTTATTGGTCACTCCATGTTCCTGGAGGTTGCTCAGTGCTGAGGTTTACTCTGCTTCTGTGGAGTTTGTTGTCTCAGGCCTGTTCTGTTCTAGGTTGCTGGCTCAGACCTGTTTCTGTAAATGTCTCTGGTCTTGATCTGCTCCTGCAGAGTTCCCTGGCTTGGGGTTGGTCCTGCCAAGGCCTCTGGCTCTGATCTTCTCCTTTGGAGGTCCCAGACTTGTGTGTGCCTGGACTCACAGAGTACCTGGCTCAGGCCTACTCAGTCAGAGGTCTCAGACTCACGTCCAGACCCACAGAAATTTCTGGTTCCTGCCTACTTCCTTGAAGGTCCCAGACCAATGCCTGGACCCGCAGAGGTCCTAGCTTAGGCCTACTCTCTCAGAGGTCCCAGATTCATACCCAACTCTGGCCCACTCACTCAACAGTTGCTCCCCTGTACCTGCTGCTGTGGAGTTTGTTGTTTCTCTTGCTCCTAAGCTCTGGCTTAGGTTGCTGGCCCAGTCCTGCTTCTGCAAATGTCCCTGGTCTGGATCTACTTCTCCTCCTGTGGAGTTCACTGTCCCAGGCCTGTTCCAGCTCAGATCACTGGCTCAGTCCTGCTCTTATAGAGTTCTCTGCCTCCCACCCCTGGGTTCTATAAGAAAGGCTGAGCAAGCCATGATGAGGAAATCATTAAGCAGTTTCTCTCCATTGCTTCTGCATCAGCTCCTGCCTCCGGGATCCTGCCATGACTTCTTTCAGTAATGAACAGCAATGCTGAAGCATAAACCAAATAAACCCTTTTCTCCCCAACTTGTGCTTTGGTCATGGTGTTTCACCACAGCAATAGAAACCCTAACTAAGACACAAGGGCAATCTTCACTTCTATGATAATTTTTTCTCTCTGTTATTTTCTTTTGATCCTTTCTCTGCCTACCTTTCCCACCCCTTTCATGTTTCCTGATCCCATTACAACCTGATATTAGTCATAATTGTTTTGAAAGCCAACATTCCTACTATATTTAGATATGGCTATGCTTGCTATGTCTCTCTGTCTCTGTCTCCCTCTTTCTCTTTCTCTCTCACCCAGGTGGTATTTTCTGCTTTCTAGTGTTCCCTGTAATCTTTGTTGGAAAAGCTGACACAGTGTACTGGAAGTACCCATTGCCAAAAGACCTGTCCTGTGCTGAGGGCTCTGTGTCAGTGAGCATGTGACCTTGAGCTGTCAACCTCATCAGAGCTTCTTAGGTTCTCATACAACATCAGGTTGTGTGACATTGACGGATCTGAAACTCCCTTCTCTTATGGGAAACTAGGTAGAGCAGGGTTTGTACACAGGCCAGATGGAGTGGTAACACCCTGGTTGAGTCAGTATAAGTAAACCAGTCTCTCTTGGGGACAGACCTTAAGAAAAGCAGAACCTGTAGCACAGTTCAAAACAGAATCCTTTCTACCTTACCGTGGATGCTTAGGGAGGTATTTCTCAGATCTCTCCCGGGAAAACTGGGTAGAGCCCTTGAGGGTGAGTCTCACAAAGCACATAGCTTCACATCAGGTTCTCTTGGCAAGCTGGGCCTCCTGCACTTCATCAACTAGGTGCCAGGTTCTCCTGTTTTGCTGAGTTACAATTCTTTGTTTTCTTGTCTGTCTTTCTGGTGTATCTGGTGGGGGCATTTGCCCTGTGACCTCACTTCTCTGACAGATCCTTAGATCTGCGGATTTTTCTAGGTGTCTTATCAGCATATTACTTTGTGGTTGCTAGGACGGAGTGTCCCCATTAATTATCTTTTTGAGCATGCCATCTGTTCCCTGCTGGGATTCCGATTAACACAGTAATTGGTAGCAGAAGTGGTCCCAGGAAACAGACTCTTGGAGTGGGATTCTAGTACAGAGTGATGAGCACATGTATATACTCCTTGCTGGGGTGAGTGAAACATTGGGATTGGTATCTTATGTGACAAACTGCCTTCAAGGATGACATGGGACTCGCCATAAGCAGAGGACTAATAATAGATGGAGTAGACCGGGGCTAAACCACTTAGTTGCTATGACAAAAAAATATCTAATTCAGAGGTTGGGATGGTCACTTCTGACTTTTCTGGAAGCTGTACAGACAGGACTGGGCAGTTTCAGCCTTGGGTATGCCAAAGTCCTCTGGCCACTTCCAAGAGCACACCTGCAGCTGAGCAAAGCAGGGTCATGGCTCACTTCTGTGCAGGAGAACATAGATCATGGAAACTGAAGAGAGACTTTAAGAGGGCAGTATCGTGGGCTAACCAGATGTCTCATCAGGTAAAGGTGCCTGCTGCCAAGCCTAACCTGAGCTTGATCCCTGGGACCATTGTAATAGGAAAAACTCAACTCCTACAAATTGTCCTCTGACACATGTGCGCATGCAGGATGGCAGGCATATACCACAGTTAGACACTATTGTGAGACAGATTTTCCCTTGGGAGATGCAACACAACACACACACCCCTACACCTGCTTGCACCAGAAAGAGAACCCACAACAGACCAACATGACATTTGAACCAAACTTCAATTTGGTGAACTGATGGGTTTTTATTGAGGTTACTTACAGCAGTATGGGTGATGAATTACAAGGATCAAAGATACCTCAAAAGCCATTGTATTACTGAAAAGCTCACTCTAATACAAAGGCTGCAATCCCGAAGTTCTCTGAGTAACTCACAGGTGACTCAATAGTTCAAGAATCCTCTTCTGTCTGCATTGCAGCTCAGCTGGTTAGAGACTCCTTTCCCAGCAGTTAATTTTGTTTATACTATGAACTGTATGCATGTGCACACACAAATAAATAAAATGTAATGAATAACAAAACTATGAAAAATATTTTTCTGCCATAAGTAATCATCCCAATAAAAGTTCATTATTTCCCAAACTTTCTCCTTTCCCCTTTACATCTATTAGCCAATGGCATCAGAATGTAAAGTTGAGCTCCCACCAATGGAATGATCCCTATGTCAGGAATAAAAGACAGAGGCCATTTTGGTGCCTGTGCTCAGTATCCCTGCATGGGTTCTGGCACACTCTTTTTACAAAAACAAATCACCTTGCCAAATTCTTTCACTCTGTTCTTGTGTTCCCTTGTGCAACACCAAGATTATTCTTTTCCCAATAAAGATAGTATCAGCACTTTGCGAGAGGATTTGGGAATAAGATTTTGCTCTGAATTGGATGCTATGAAGAATCAGAGGCAAGTCTACCATTAGACTTCTAGAACTTCTCATGTACAAAGAATATGAGACAAACAGTGTTGGTGTACGCCTTTAATTCCAGCACTCAGGAGGCAGAGAGAGTTGGATCTCTGAGTTTGAGGCTAGCCTGGTCTACAGAGTGAGTTTCAGGACAGCCAGGATATACAGAGAAACCTTGTTTTGAAAAAAAAAGAAGACTATGAGGCTGAGGCTAGTCTGACCCCATGACTGTCATACTTGCTGGGATGAAAACCTGCATATTTGGCTTGAATGCTATCCTGGCTTGCTTTCTATTGCGGTGATAAACACTATGACCAAAAGCAACTCGAGAAGGAAAAGCTTTATTTGGCTTATGCGTCCTAATCACATTCCAACATCAAGGGAAGCCAAGTCAGGTACTCAAACAGGGAAGGGACCTCAAGGCAAGAACTAAAGCAGATGCCATGGAGGAACATTGCTTACTGGCTTACTTCCCATGGCTTGCTAAGTTTACTTTCCTATCAAATCCAGGACTTATGCACAGTAGGCTGCCCCATCCCACACACTATCAATCATTAATCAAGAAAATGTCCCTCAGATTTGCCTATAGGCCAACCTGATGGAAATGTTTTCTCAGTTGAGGGGTTTCTTCTTTAGCTTCTGTCAAATTAACCAAAAAAAAAAAAAAGCACAGACAGTATTCAGACCAATTGTTCTCATGTCACACAGTCACACAGTGGCCTTGTTCAGTTAACTTGCTCACGCTTACCAGAATACCACAGTGGGAACCACAGGCTATGTGCCCTCTGGGTGACTCCACTTCCAACCAGCATTTGGCACCATTTTGAGTGCAAATGGACAGGCAAACTCTTCGCTTTTTGAGCACACAGACAATGCTGCCTATTCAGTACCACCTATATCACAGAAACTGAAAAGTCACTTATTTGTGCAAGTAAAAGAGTACCACCTATGAATTTATCAAAGTAGATTGAGGACAGAAGGGCACATGGTGTATTAAAATATCTTTATAGGAAACTGGAGAGATTGATCAGTAGTTAAAGAGTCCTAGCTGCTTTTCCAGAGGACCCAGGCTCTATTCCTAGAACAGACACTGTGGCTCATAACTGCTGATAACTATAATCCCAGGGGATCTGAAGCCTTTTTCTGGCCTTCTCAGACACCAAGCATACATGTGCACAGACATACATGCAAGCAAATACCCATTGTGCTAGCTGGTTGTGTGTGTCAACATGACTCAAGCTAGAATCATCAGAGGAAGGAGTTTCAGTTGAGGAAATGCCTCCATGAGATCCAGCTGTAAGGCATTTTCTTATTTGGTTATCACTGGGGGAGGGTCCAGCTCAAGGTGGGTGGTACCATTCCTGGGCTGCTAGTCCTGGGTTGTATAATAAGGTGGGCTGAGCAATGTGGCAGAATTTCCTGCCAGCCTGGCATCAGAGGGTTAGCAAGCAATACTCCCAACCCCAACATCCCCCCTCCACTAGCCATATTCTCACTGGGCCATGCCTGGCCTAGCTCCAGGAGTTATCACCCAGCCCTATCCCCCTCCTTTGTGTTACAGATACCTTTTATTTCCCAATGTGAATCTTGTCTTAGCGTTTTCCATGAATACAAAGCCTATGCAGAACTTGGCTAGGGGAAAACCTAGAAAACTGTGTTACCTCCTGAATCAGGTATTTGCATTTGGCATTGTATTTTTGGTAGCTTCATTCAGGTTGTTTTGAGATATGAAAATCTACTGGCTAAAGTGTAAACATAGGGAGAAATGTTCTGTAAACATAGGGGAAGATGTTATGGGCTACAGGAAATTGCTTCAGTCCACTGAGGCTGGGACCCCCTGTGATTGCTAAGGCTAAGTTCATTCTCAAAGTATCTCTGAGTCTTCATTTCATGGACCCACATGAACCCACACACCTGCACCACACTACCTGCACCATGCTACCTGAGACAGAGAAAGTCATGGGAAGCAAGCCAGTAAACAGCTCCCCTCCATGGCCTCTGCATCTGCTCCTGCCTCCAGGTTCCTGCCCTGTTTGAGTTCCTGTCCTGACTTCCTTCAGTGATGAACAGCAATGCTGAAATGTAACCCAAATAAACCCTTTCCTCCCCAACTTGCTCTTTGGTCACGGTGTTTCGTCACAGCAATAGAAACCCTAACTATGATACCCATAGACATTTTTGTAAACCAGGCCTGTAGACTTACTGAACATACTAGACCAACAAAGGATGCAACCCCCTCAACATGTTAGAAATAAGATAATAAATTCAAAATACTTGTGTAAACAAAGCTATTGTTAATATATAGTTCTGCAGAAAGGGCTGCCAGCAAAAACCTCTATCAGCAAGCGAATTCGTCACAAGACAGTGGTTTTTAAAATCCTCCAACTGCTAGAAATTCCTGTCCTCATCTTCTGTAGGTCAAAATTTACATCCCTCCCAAACTCCTCATTTCATTGGCCTCAGACACAGAGTATCAGCCAGAAATCTGGGGCTTGATACTGACCCCTTCCCTTTCAGATCCTGGGCTCAGTAAAGTCAAGTCTAAATAATCAATGTCTTGAGATGCCAGACACCTGCTAGTGGAAGAAAGGGGCTGGCTAGTGCCTCCTACCATTCCAATGAACTCTAAGTGCACCTCATATTGATACATGAACTATACAATCTATTTCTTATGTCTGAATCATATAAAAAGAGTCAGTACCTATCAGCATTAGCCTCCAAGTCCTGACATGGGTGAACTCCTGAATGTCCCGGGGCTTCAGTTCAGCATGGTCCTTATACACCTTTCCCCCCAAGGCTCAGTTCCTCCTGGGTCTGTTTGCAACCTCCTGAGTCAGCTCCCCAGGTGGAAGTAGAGGTGCCTGGAGCTGTTTTTTATCCCTCCGTGCCATGTTCTTAGTGCCTCATGGCTCTGTTTTTCTTCCCCCACCCTCATCTTTTGACAGGGCCTCACTCTGTAGCACTGGCTAGCTTAGAACTCACTACATAAACCAGATGGCACCAACTCACAGAGATCAGCTTGCTTCTGCCTCCTGAGTGCTATGGATTGGCATGCCCAACTACCCCAAATATTTTTATCCCTTCTCATATTATGGTAAATGAGTGTTTAATTAAAGAATCTTGAACTATACTTAAGTGTAGCACTTGGCACCTACCTGCACCTGAATATTTGAGTCTTTAAAATCCTTCTTTTATTTTTTAAAGAAAAATACTCTATAGTCTAGGTCTTCTTGTGTATTAAGCCATGAATTCACAGAGAATGGGCTTCCGCAACTCAAGCTCCTCTGTGAGCTCTCACAAAACATGCTTCTCTGGATGGAGCAGCCGATGCTTCAGTTGAAGCTAGGTACCTCTCTTGGGATTCCTTTTTTCCACCTGATAAACTCTTATTCCTAAGAATTTATAGAGTTGTGTGCTAGTTACTTTTCTCATTATTGTGACAACACAACCTGACAAAAAGAAAAGACAGGCAGGGCTTCTTTCAGCTCATAGTTTGAAGGTACAGTCTATGTCAGGGGAAGCTGGGGCAGCAGGAGAGGGAGGCAGTTGGTAGCGGAGAGTGGACAGAGAGTAAGAACAGGCTAGAAACCTCAGAGCCTGGCTTCAATGACACACTTCCTCCACCTCCCAAAGGTTCAGCAACCTTTCAAAACAGGGCTGCCAACTGGGGACCAAATGTCTAAACACATGAGCCCATGGCATATATTTTACAACAATAGGTATAGAGACAATCATACTACTTCCAACTAGTTTCTTCCTTCCTTTATTAATTTTTTACTTTTTTCTTATAAATTTGTCAGGCTTTTTTGTAAATTAAGACTAGCCACCCTTTCAGATATATAGGAGATGTTTTGTCACCAACTTTTTAAATTGTTGAGGTAAAACATGTATACATCAAAACTCACAGATCACAAACACACTGGACAGCTTTTGATAATCTTATATGTTTATATAACTACCACCTGTCATCAGATGATTTGATCTTATAGTACAGAAGCAAAAAAAAAAAGTCACTAAACGCAAAACGATTAACAAGACTGGCAAAGCTTTACTGAGACTTCAGCTCATGAGCAGAGGGACTTAATGCCAGCTGAAGAGGTGACCATGCTGCTCACTTAACCAAGAAAGCAGTGGATTTTATTTTTCTGGAGAAGACTAAAGTTTGGTAATTTTTCGTTGTCCATGGGCATGTTTTCCTTCTCCTGAAAAATAATTCTGGCCCTGAAGTTGCCTTAATCCAAGAAGTAATCATTTATGTTTAGAGCTAGCATCAGTGTCCTACTTAAATACCCTGGTATCGTGATTTGGTCTGAGCCTTAAAAAAGGTCATGGGACCTAAGATAATTGAGTCACTGTGGTTGGGAAGAATCACATGCCAGCTCCAATGGCCAAGGTAGCCCTAGACACAGCAGTCTTGGACATAACTGCTTTCCCCCTTGCTTTGTAACACAGGCTGGCCTCCTCAAATTCCCAATCCTCCTCCTGCCTCAGCCTCCTGCTTGTCAGGATTATAGATATGTGCCACTATACTCAGCAACAACACATTTCTCAGAGTTTCCATGTGTCTACATGAAGAATTGAATAGAATCTTATAGTAGGTGAGCTCACAGGCCTGGGTTTGAGTACTTGATCCCCAGTTGGTGTTTTGAGAAGGATTATGAAGTATGGCCTCATTGGAGGAGGTATGTCACTGGGGGTAAATTTTGAATTTTCAAAAGACTGATGCCATTCCTAATGTGTTGTCTGTCTCCTGCTTTCCTCTCAGCTGTTGCTCCAGCCACCCGCTATCTGCTACCTCCACCATCATGGACTCTAACCCTCTGAAATCATAAGTCCAAAATAAACTCTACCTTAGGTTGCCTTGGTCTTATCATATCAATAGAAAAGTGCTACAAATCTGAGTCAAAATGAAGGCAGCAAAGGGGACAAATACAAGATGATAAAAACAGGTATGCTAAGCCTTTCTTCCTTTTTCTGTTACTCATAACATCTCTCCACTAAGTGGAGAGTCAGTACTCACAGCAGAGGTAGTTTTCAAGCTTCTGCAAGCAAAGTAACCTAGCCAAATTCTACCACAGCCCTCACACACCAGAACTGCTGCTATCTACATAAAATATAGTAGAAACAGGTAAGGTTATGTCCTGTCAGATGACCACCACCATTAGAGAGCTTTAAGTCAACAGAGAGCAAAGGCTGTGATTTTGCTCTGACAGACTGTGGTCATTGGACTGACTCTGGGGACTTACTGGGAAATGTTATAGGAAGGGATCATGGGTTTTTTAAAACTCTGTCTGCCACATTGGGTTTTGAGTCTTGAGTCCTCCTCCACCTTAGTTTCATCAGCATAGAGATGACATTTTGGGCAACAGGAGCTGAAGACCAGTGCAAATTGGATAAATAGTTGTCTATGTGAGACAGAGTCCAGATGCAGTCCATGTGATATCAAGGAAGAGACTGGTAATGGAGGTAGAAGGTATGATCTTAGAGATGAAAGAAACACAAGAGAAGATGGTGTGAGTGAAGACATGTACTAGAGTAATGGCAGCACCAAGTCTACAGGAGCACAAATGAAGGATGAGAAGGGTAACCATCATAGGGTAAACTCCGAACAGGAACTACACCGAGTCTATCTGGCCAGATGTCCTTCTAAGGAGAGTGCTCTGAAGAGGCAAGAGTGGGCGGCCTGGGTTTCCTAGGGCTCCATCTTCCATCTCTTTCATTCATCTAGCAAAATCCAAGGCGGGTGGAAATGTTCCAGCCCACTCTTGCCTTTCCTTCGGCTTGGTTTCTTTTTTTAAAATTTAAATATAAATGTTCTTCCTCCCACAGCATTTTGAGGTAATTCAAGGGCTTGAGGGTAGCTGCTTTTAACTGCCATCTGTTTTCTCAAGCTGCCAAACACCAGTTTGTTTGTTTTTTTTTCTAGCGGATCAGGCACCTGCAGGTGGTGGTCGCATAGCTATCTTCAGTTAAGGAACTAGATGCTGTAGTGACTCGACGAAGGGGAGACGAACGTCCCCGTTCTGCTGTGGGCGAACAGGCTGGCACACCCCAGGAAACGCTGAGGCTTAGGCATGCGCAGACAGTCTGCCAGCCATCTTAAGGGGTTACTAGACTCCAGGAGTGAGTCACTGCGCAGGCGTACACGGAAGACTTAACCCGCCCCCTCGGAGCCTGGAGCACGCATGCGCGAATGAGCCGGAAGGGGCGGGGCCAGCCATTGCGAAGCGCCTGCGCTTCGGAAAGGCCGGGGTGGGGCGGGGCGGGGCGACTGTCAGCTGACTGAGGCGCAGATTGCCTCGCGGGACAACGGTCGGCGACGCAGGTTGTGGTGGGGGCGGAAGAGCTCTCCCGGCGGGTCTCCGTGCAGTCGGCGAGGCACAGGGCCGCCGCAGCGCACCATGGCGACCACCGTCAGTACGCAGCGCGGGCCGGTGAGTCCCCTGGGCGAGGGCCGGACGAGGGCAGCGGAGCCTGGGATCGGGCTCTTCTTCTCAGCTCCTCGCGGAGACCCTCGCGAGTTGCTCGACGGTCCCGGAGCTGCGCGGGTCTCGCCTTCGGGTACCCATACGGAGTAGCGACTCTGGTCCTGAGGTCTCGCGGGTGGAAGAAGGCAGAGGTTGAGGTTCCCAGGATGCCCACTGGTCCTGAAGCCTCTGGGCCATGTAGAGGGGCCCTCAATCTCTTAGTCCCCCACACAGAGGATCTCTGCAAGGGAGAGTGGCTCCCACCCTCCTTAGTTCCCCAGACTGAGAGGGACCCAAACACCCCTAATTCCCCAAGTGGAAAACGGGCCCTGAACTTCTCCAGATGAACCAATCCCTTAGTCTCCCAGATGGACATGGGTCCTGACACTCTTGGTTCCCCGGGTGGAGAGTGGTCCTGACCCCATTAATTTCCCACACTGATAGGAGTCTTGGTTCCCATGGTCTCTCAGAGGAGTGGAGCCGGACACTCTCGGCCCCCCCAAAAGGAGAGATGACCTGGTTACCTTGGTTTCGGAGGTGGTGAAAGATCCCACTTTGTAGTCAGCCCTCAGTTGTGCCAGTTTCCTCCTCTGGCTGCACCTGTAGCGAACAGGGTACTGCCTCTTTCCCCCAGTTAGTGGCCGCCTTTCCAGGTCTCAGTTGTTCATCTGTAAATGAGAAGGGAGCAGAGAACTTGGGAGATCCATCAGTGATGTCTCCTAAGGGTTGCCGTGGGCTCCATGACACTGCCTGTCTCTCCTACCCCTCGTGTGGCTGTCCTCCCAGTAGCTCTGAGACAGTGTGTGTCGGATGTTGCTGGCTAACAGCGGCTGTGTGTAGTAGAACACAGTTCTGACGGCTCCACTGTCTTTTTCTCTGAAGTTAATATTGAATGTGTTTGCAAAGCCTCTGGTTTCCCAAGTCCCTCACCCTGACAGCTTGGTGTTGACATACATTACGTGTATGTGTGGTGTGTGTGTGTGTGTGTGTGTAACAGATAACTCCTTGGGGTAGCTTTCTGACTTTGAAGAAAGCCCCAGGCTTGCTTAGATGCATTTAAGGCAAGGTGGGTTTTTTTGGAGGGCTTTGAAGCCAGACTTCCTGACCCACTCTCTGTTGATAGGGAGCTTTCTAGAGTTGGAGTTACCTCCATGTTCAGCGATCCTTCTTCATCCTCACTGTGTCTCAGCAAACTACAGAAGATTGGTGGTGGCTGCTAGAAGAGGAAGGGAGCCAGTATTTGGCCCTTTTCATATCTCCTGCCAAGTGGATACATGGCCGGGCAGAGCAAACCCTTCCTTACTGTGTGGTCTGAGGGTGTCCTTACTTCTGTGGTTGGGCTGCATGTGAATTTATCTGATGGTGAGCTCAGTGTCATTAATTAAGAAGCTGCTGAGGGAAACCCTGGTGCGATGTGTACAGAGCTGGACTAATCCACCGTGATGAGTAATTGGGAGTGTCAGATGACGTCCATACTAGCAGAATCTGTGCAGTCAAGTCTTGACGTTTGCTCTTTCCACTTGCCCAGTGTTCTAGGGACCATATAGGCAGCTGAGTGGTTTTTAGGAGCACTCTTGATGACTTGTAACCTTAAGTGGGTCCAGGCTCTGAAAATTGTCATCAGTGATCAGTATATCAGGCTTTACTTGGGATGTGCAGACTTCATTGTAGTGTTAGTAGCCACAATATTTAGAGCAATTGGAGAGATAGTGAGCTACAAGTGTGGAACATGGGGACACAGCTATGCATGATGACCCATGTAAGCTAGAGAATAATGGTTACCATCAGGGCTGTGTTCCTAACCATTGAAAGCAGGAAGGTATGGACTTGGTGTGGGAGGGCTACATGGGTCATGGCCAGGTTCTTTTACAGAATAGGAGGTCTTGAACTTCATCTGGTAAGTGGCATTTCTCAGAGTGCATTCCTTTTTCAGTTTTCAGCTTTCACTGACTCCTTCACCTTGAATGATCTACCTATATACCTCTGGATTCATTAATATTTGCAAAGCTTTTTGTTGTTATTGTTGTTGTTTCTTTTAAGC
Organism: Dicrostonyx torquatus; assembly: GCA_028555095.1. Taxonomy (NCBI): domain Eukaryota; kingdom Metazoa; phylum Chordata; class Mammalia; order Rodentia; family Cricetidae; genus Dicrostonyx; species Dicrostonyx torquatus. Next base: position 3,951,330 of record JAQHUG010000157.1, read on the forward strand.
CAGTTGTCAGGTTCTAATAGAACTGTCAAAGTGTTCTACTCTGCAATTCATGACATCCTCAGGGTTGTGGAGCTGTAAAGATAAACAGATGTTGGCTTCTGAACATAGATAAAGTACACATTTGTTCAGTACTGAGTTCTAAAGGCAGCCTTCTTTGTGTAGACCCAGTAGGGAGTTAGACCATGGCTCAGAGTCCCCACCCCAGGAGCCTGGACTTAGGCTTGGGCAGTTGCCTCTGCAACTACCCTTCACCTCTGATGAGTAGGGAAGGGCTGACAAACAGTGTCCTGGCAGGCTGTAGAAGGCAGGGGGACACTCATCTGGGCAAGGGGGGGTTCTCTGTTCTTGGTTGAGAGTTTAGGGGGACAGGTGTGAGGAGGACAACCAACACTCCACATAGTTGTGAAGGAATGTTTTTTCCTGGGACATTAATATTTTACATTTTTAGTTTTTTGTTTTGTTTTGTTTTTAAATAGCCAGCATAGGGCACTACACCCTAACCTGTATCCATCTCACTTTTGAAAATGCTGGTATTTTGAAATTACCCCCTTTGCTACCTAGTCCACACACCTACTCCTTTACTACACTGAGTGACTTTAAGGACTCTGCTTCTTGTGGGGACGCATGCAGAAGGTCTTGCTGCCTGGAGGCTGCACCAAATGCAGATGTGTCCTGTGGAGTCCGGCAGTTGCTAACTTGTCCTGCTTGAGATGCTGGTTAACCAGTGAGCCGTGGCCCTCCTCATTCTGTGGGTGGTCCTTAGTGCCCATGCCTGTCTAGAGTCCCATCAGTCTTATTCTTCTCTGATAATTGTGACTGAGCCAGTGACTTGATTAGAGATGGCAAAAGATGATTTTTTTTTAATTTTTAGATTTTTTTTATGTGTATGAATATTTTGCCTGTGTATATATGTAAGTGTACCTTGTGCATTCTTGGTGCCCATAGAGGTCAGAAGAGGGAATCAGATTCCCCAGAGGTGAACCATGTGGATGCTAGGAATTAAACCTGGGTCCTCTGGAAGAGTAACCACTGTGCTTAACCTCTGAACATCTCTCCATCCCCAAAAGGGTGATATTTAAGTTTGATCATATGTTCTACACTTGGTAACTTGGTCTGTTGTTAAAGATTTTTCCATCAGCCAGAAGTGCCTGGGTTGTTCTAAACAGTATTTAAAGTAAGGCAAAATACAGGCTTCTTATTTTCTAGTAATGGAGGAAGGAGTTACTTCTTTAGGGTATATATCAGCTTTCTTTTTTAATGCTATTGGATACTGATAGTTTTCAATCCTCCTGTGTGAGTTAGCAGCCTTGTGTCCATGCATCCTCACAGAGGAGAGCCTGAACAAGATGTTGTGCTCACTAGATGGCCAGTAGGCCTGTGTCTCTGGGTCCCTGGAAATATCTGCTCTGGATTCTGAGATGAGGCTATGCCTGAGTACAAGTCTAGCATTCCTGCATCAGGCTGTAGCCACCACATGGTGACCTCCACTAACCTCTCACCTTTTACTTTGTATGATAGTATGACTTTCAGTAGTTACTTTTTCTTTTAGCAATTATTTGATAGGGTTTTTCTTTCTCCCATTTATTTTTTTTGCTTTACATTTTATTCAATATTTATGTTTAAGAGGGATCTACTTACAGCATCATATAACTGTATCCTTAAAAGTCAAATCTAAGAAGTACCAGTTTCTATTAGAATCTATTAAATAGCTTTATTTTATATAGGATAAATATATACATATTTTTTTAACACTTTAGGCTTCCATTTGTCCTACATGTTTCTATTCTTGCTTTGATTCATTGAACATAGATCTTTTAAAATTCAGTTGAGTAGTAATTTCTTCACTAGTTTGGTAAAGGTTTGGTGAATTTCTTTTCTCTAGGGAGTTACCCTAGGGATTTCAACACACCCTATTGTAGATCTGAAGTTGGTTGCATCTCTGTCTCTTCCAGTCTGTGCAAAGATCATAGCTGGTGGTGACCAAGTGGCCACCTGATGCTGTTGCGCCATATGTGATGGTGTGATGGTTCTCCTTTTCTTTGAGCAGCAGTGTTTTTATGTAGCCAGTACTTGCTCAGATCTGAGACGTGTCATTTTCTTCCCAATTCTTTTTGAGTCTATTGTCAGGACTTTCAAGTAGGAATCTTTTAGCATCCTTCGCTGTAGCTCTTGGGAGCTCTGTGAAGAGTTGCAGTGGGCAGGAGCTTTTCAGTCCTCTGTAAGTCTGCCCTGCTGTCAGCCCAATCACTATTTTACTTCTCTTCAGTGTTTCAGTGTAAATCACTGAATGCCTTTAAGTGCAGTTCAGTTCTGACTGAGATTCAGTTACCGTTTATAGAACTGTTGTCAGGGCTTATGAGGATGTGCCAAGTTTATGTATAGAGAGTGCACCAGGCCTAGCGTGTGGGAAATGAACTAGTGAGATATTAGGTCCTTATGAATTATTTTTCATTTCTTAGAAAACATAATTATTTCTGTGATCAAATCCTTTTCAGATACCATTTCTGCTTTAACATCAGAGAGACAATGTAGCTGGTTACAGGTGGATTGTGTAGTAGTTGCCAGGTACCTGTTGAAGGCAGGGATTGGGGCTGGCTCTGGTGACTATGGGGAGACACAGCACCAGCTAGTCTTGTGTGTAGGAATCTCTGTGATCTCTGACTCTGGAAGGCTCTCCTGGCCTTGGCACCAGGCAACAGATCCACCCCTACCCAGCTGCCACAGATGCTCTAAACTGTGAACTGCTGTTTATTCAAAATTCTCCCTTGCTTCCTCTAACCTTACTGGTGCCACTGCCTCACAATTTGCGCACACATGCAATTCACACACGCATGTGCACACTCACCCATTGAAGAAATTGTGTTCTTGTTTATTTTCCCCCCACCCCCCAAACTCCAGAGCAGCGGCTTCTTGCCTTTTTCTATGTTGTCCCAGACATGCTGGGCAGGCCAAAAGCCTTTGGACAACCCTAGGAGAGACAACTTGCTTCTCTGACTGTGGGGAAATTCCATAGATGCAAGGATTGGGTGTTGTGTTTGCCCTCGTTCACTAAATTAGTCTGTCTGTTCCTACTTTTACTCACCATCAAGTGCTACACAGAGCCAAGGGTGAAGCCCAGTGTGCCCTACCTACTGGCCCCTCCTTTTGGACAGGGTTCTGGGGCTTCCTTGCATTCTTTTAGGGACACAGAAATACCCCATTTCTTTTGAGGAGTATGGGTCTGGGGCACATAGGTGCTTCTGACTGGGGAAGTCAGACATTGCTTTGTGGTTCTTTTCTTTTTCCTGAGCCACAAGGAGTGAGCATACCTGTGCTTACACTCCTGCAGGTTTTCCATGGGACTGGTGCCTGGAAATGAAATTGTTTAAAATCATTTGTTAGTATTGTACTCAACTTAAGTAAAACTGTAAAAAAGATCCTGAGTCTGTTAACAGAACTCATCATTTAATATTCCTAAGTCTTTAAGCCTTGATAAAATATATATTTTCACGTGGCCAAACATTTCCTCCACGAATATTTAGCAAGAGTACATTTTAGCACTAGCCCTGTATTTTACAGCTTCACTAAAAGTAGCTGTCTGTTGGTGGTATTTTCTTGTGCAGTCATTGGCTTTACAGGAGTTGCACTAATGCCTGGATTCACCTTTTGCTCTTGAAGCATTCCTTACTATGCTGACAGTGGTGGCTTCCTTTAGGTGTAGCATGAGGTGTCCTCATTTAGACAAATCATCAGGGACCTGCAGCAACAGGCAGGCTTGTCTTTTCCCTCCCAGGACAAGCAAGTATTGGTTGAATAACCAGATTGTCGTCTGGTTTGGACAGAAGTGTTTCCCATCTCTTCCTGCTCCCTCTTTGGGTTAAGACAAAACTTTATCTACTACATTTCTGAATTGAATAATTTTATATTTAAGGAAAATCTATAGAAAAAAGTTCCCCCTTTATCATTCAATTTCCTCTAACGTCCTTGCCACAGACCATTGTCACTGCCATGAAACTAGCTTCAGTCCGTGCTCCAAATTCAGCTTTTTTCCTTCCCTGTTGTGGGCAGCTTCAGCACCTTGCTTTTGCCTTTGACCATCTCTACTTCCTCTGCTTTTTTTTTTTTTTTTTTAAGGAAATACATTATTCAGGGTGTTATGTCACGTCCTTGTTTGAATGATGGTTCACTTGGCTAAGGCAGGGTGAGTTAGCTTTCTCTACCATAAGGTTTTCTACTCATTAGTAACACTATTAAACTCACATTGTTAAAATTTTCCTTTCCTATTTTTAATTTTATGGTTAAATCCTTATTGAAAAATAGCACATTTGAATTTGATCTTTTAAGGGCAAAGGTATTAAACCTTTGAACCTAGTGCATTGTGTGTGTGCTTGGCAAGTACTCCTCCACATAGCTGCATCTCTTGCCACATTTTATCCTAGCCATCCCCCACCCCCAATAGTCTTTTTCTCTTTAATGAAAGCCTGAAAGAGTATAATATGAAATCACAGTGTGTGGAGGTTCCAGTCCCAAGAAAGGGACAGTTAAGAAATAATTTAAATAAATAAATAAGTAAATAAAACAGCCCTGACTTGCTCTACATAGCCTTCCTGACTTCCATGTTTGAAGCTGCTCCCATGATTGCCTGTACTGTGACCTATCACTGTAATACCTACTGGCCTGTCTGCCCTTGTGGGTGTATCCCTAGGAGACACAGGTGTGCCTTGCTATGGTCCTACAGCTGTAATACATGGCAATACAATTGGTAGTTGTTCCTATTGCAAGTGAGAACTTGACCTATATAGGTTAACCCCGAGAACCTGGATGAAGAAAGTCTGGTTTTGCTAATAACCCATTTTTAATGCATAGATAAAGCTAATTATACATCTTGGAGGTGCACCCTCAAAATTACCTCCAACTAGCACAGGTATGAGTGAGGAATTCCTCTGGGAGGAACCCAGTGTTTCCTGTATACCATAGACTCTGGTTCTTGATTCTGGTGCCATCACCCTTTCTTTTCCTGGACTCCCTGGAAGTCTGTGTGATGTGTCTTGGCAAAGGCTGTCCATCCCAGAGAGGCTTTGGGCTTTGAGAGCTATGCCTTGCTTGGTAAGAGAGGGTGTCACTGGCCACAGCTACTTTCCAGGAAGCCTCTGCCTGTGAGAGCCTGGCTCTGGACTGAGTGACCCCAGAGGTGCAGAGGGGCCTGCTGCTGAGTAGGCCCCTCACAGACAATATCCCTTACCAGACAATGTGGCAGTGTTTTTGTTGTTGTTGCTTTGTTTTTGTTTTTTGTTTTTTTAAGTTAGAGAAGAGCAGTAGGAATATCATCAGACCAACTGCTCAGGTGTGGCCCACAGGGAACTCTGGGCTATATTTTTGGTTGGTTCTGAACTTCTGACTAGTCTGTATTTTCTGGAAATACAGAAATGGGGAAATGATAAGGGCCCAGACTCAGGGATCCAGGGACTTCTGTTTGCTTACTTTATTAATTTATTTTTTGACACAGGGTCTTGTGTATAGCCCAAGATAGCCTGGAACTCACTATGTAGCCCAGATTGGCTTTGAACTCACAGTATTCCCCTGCCTCAGTCTCCCAAGTGCTGGGATTGTAGGAATGAGTCATCATACCTGCCTTTTTCAGGGACCTTCGAAAAGAGCACCCAGAACCCTCAGAGACAGGTGCTTTCCAGGTGCTGTAAGCTGAAAAACCTGCAGAAACTGGAAATCTATTTGATGCATATTAGTGGGAGCCCACAGCTAGGCAGGATAGGCAGTAGTCTGTGCATGGAGGTCATCAGGGCCTGAGTGACACTGGCTCAAGGCAAGTAGGTTGTACTGTGAGATTGCTCAGCTACATGCTTTGACTCTACTCTGTTCTTTATCCTCACCGGAAGGTGTATATTGGTGAGCTCCCCCAGGACTTCCTCCGTATAACGCCCACACAGCAGCAGCAGCAGATCCAGCTGGATGCCCAGGCAGCCCAGCAGCTGCAGTATGGAGGAGCAGTTGGCACCGTGGGCCGCCTCAGCATTACTGTAGTACAGGTTGGTCTGTTTCCTGTTGAAGACTGGTGGGACTGAGGAGAAGAGGTGGTAGGTTGTGCTTGGGCATGGGAATGGGGAGTTCAGCCTTTACAACTCATTTCCCATGTGGACAAATAGAGCTTTTTTGATTCTAGTTATTCCTGAAAATATCTGGTGATATTTATTGATTTCCCAGGGATCTGTCTAGGATACTTAAAATCACTATTGGTCCATGCTGGGTACTGTCCTCCATGAGGATGGTTTCCCTAACCCCTTTGAAGCAGCTGGGGTTTACAATTGCCCTACAAACTATGGTTTCTGCTCAACTTAAGCTGCATTCTGAGACCTAGCGTGTGTACAGTGTACAGTTAGATTAGAGGTCTTGTCTAAATTGCTCACTGCCAGGTGTGGCCAGGTTCCCAGAGTTATGTGAGTCCAGCAGTGACTGGCACCAGGTTCAGGAGCTGGTTACTGACAAGGTTAGGTGAACTTGAAGGCTGTTTTTTTCATGCAATGGGAAATACCTATGAGGAAGCAGTTTTGGTAAACACTTGCCTTCCTCTCTGCTGGTGGATGCATCCTTTTCTAAACTTGGTGTTATTTCAGGCAAAATTGGCAAAGAATTACGGCATGACTCGCATGGACCCTTATTGCCGTCTGCGTCTGGGTTATGCTGTTTATGAAACTCCCACAGCACACAATGGTGCCAAGAACCCTCGCTGGAACAAGGTCATCCAGTGCACGGTGCCCCCAGGTGTGGACTCGTTCTACCTTGAGATCTTCGATGAGGTGAGGGATATCCCAGTGTCACAGATCTACCAAGTTTGGGATCCAGTAGATTTGGGGGTGCTGCAGTGTGCCTAGCAGTTGTGGTCATGAAACTACTCTACTGGTGCTCAGGCCTGTGTACCTAGCTTTTAGTGGCCGGGTGACAAGGTGTAACCTGCCTGGACACCTGGCATTTTGTGGCTGGATGACAAGATACAGCTTTTCTCTCCCAGCTTCTTTGACAGTATCCATTAGGAACCATCACCAGTGATACAAGTATGGGCAGAGTATGAAAATAGCTGTTTGTGGATAGGTCAAATTTCAAGCAAATCGGGCTCCACTAGTGGTGGGAGCACTATTTTTGCAGGCATGAGTGACAGGCTCTGCCAGCATTGTCCCATAGCCATGCCAGTAGTCAGATATGCAGCTTATTGAGGGCAGTCTGAAAACTCAGGTGGCTGAAGGTGTTTTCTGGTAGCTAGATCTAGAAACGTGCCTGCCTCCTTAAACCAGAGCAAACGGTGGTAGGAAGAGAATGAGAACATTGTGGGCCAGAGAGGAGTTGGGCATGGGCAGCCCAGCCAGGTGGATGCAGCCTCCTCCTTATATTGTCCCTCTGCCTCTGTTTTTGTTTTGTTTTTGTTTTTGTCCCTTTTTCCTTCTGTGTCCTCACAATAGTAGGAACATATGAAAAGTAGGTTTGGGGCTGTGATGTGAATGATGGGTTGGAGCTCTTGACTCTTTTGTACCTACTTGGCTTGAGACTTGTAGCTTATACCTGGTGGATTAGAAGTAGGGCCACAAGAATTGGGAAAGACATTACCCATCCCTGAGCCAGGATGACAACCTAGAGATTTTTTCCCATCCTTTGGCCTGGTCTTATGGTGGTCATTCAGAAGGTAGAAGTAGTGGTCAGGTTACAGATGATCCATGGAGGTCTGGGATTGTAGTTTAGTGGGAAGCTCCTTGAAGGAAACTGGAGCAGTGAGGAGAAACCCTGTCCTGTCAACAAGACAGAAGATGCAAATAACAGTCCAGTTATATATAGCCATATATATATATATATATATGGTCAAGTTATATATATATATATATAAAGCTGGTCTCCATAACATGGGTCATTGTGGGCCATGACAAAGTCACTTTACTCTTGTCCTCAGCGAGCCTTCTCCATGGACGACCGCATAGCTTGGACCCACATCACCATCCCCGAGTCCCTGAAGCAAGGCCAAGTGGAGGATGAGTGGTATAGCCTGAGTGGGAGGCAGGGTGATGACAAGGAGGGCATGATCAACCTGGTCATGTCCTACACGGTGAGTCCATTGTCCAGAGAGGCCATACTCAAAGAGGTGTGGTACCTCCCTGAGGGAGCTATGACTCCCAGAACCTTGGGAAGTCATGGGAGGGGGTTGGGGGTCTGGGCTTCTATTCTCTCCTTTGTATTACCCAGGCCCTTTTCCTTTTAGTTGCTACTGAGCCTATGAGAACATGGAAGTATAAAGCACCCTGCATACAGGTCTCCTCAGCTTGACCATCCTGCATGTCTCTCCTTCTGGTGTTTAGTGTTTGTTACCTTTTTTTTAACAGGCATTTTATGTAACACAGGTCCATTTTGTACTAGCTCACCTACAGTTCAAGATTATTTGAGCTGGGACTGGAGAGGTGGCTCAGCAGGGCAGAACATGACTGCTCTTGTGGAAAGTCCCAGGTTTGATTCCCAGCACCATATGGTGGCTCACAACCAGCTGTAATTCCAGTTCCAGGGAATCTGATACCCTAACCTAACCTTCACTGGCACCAGGCACACATATGATGCACATATATACATTCAGGCAAAATACTAAGACACAGTGAATAAATAAATTTAAGCAAAAAAAACCAGTCAATACTTCTGTGAGAAGCCACTGATGCCGATACAGTCTCCAAAATAGACGCTGAAGTGAGCTTTGTGTGAAGAGTCATGGTGGTGGCAGCTCACGGGAGGCCAACGATTGACACCCTAACTTTTGTTCTCACTGAAAGTGGAGTTCATTTATTCCACTGGGTTGGCTGGCCAATGAGCTTCAGGTGTCTTCCTTTCTCTGCCTCCCTAGCCATGGAATTATAGAAGCGTGCCACCCAAACGGACTTTTTAATGGAGGCTTGGGGGTTGAGCTCAGGTCCTTATGCTTATAAGCACTTTCCTAACTGAGCTGTCCTGCTAGCCCAGAGCGATTCTAGATCACTCTAGCTGACTCTATAGCATGTGTTAGCCCAAGTCTTCCAGCCAAGGGGAAGTGGTGTGCTGGAGTGATGGGGCAAATGAAGCCAGTGGCCAAGGCCACTACATTCTGCCTTAGGAATCCACCGTGTTCTTGGTGTTAATGCCTGGGGTGTGGCTAGGACTGTTATTGTGAGAATGGAAGTAATAAGATTTACATATGGTATGGTCCTCCTTGATCTCCATATTTTTCTTCGTTGTTTTTCAGTCCCTCCCAGCTGCCATGATGATGCCTCCTCAGCCTGTGGTTCTGATGCCAACTGTGTACCAGCAGGGTGTCGGCTATGTGCCCATTGCAGGTGTGTGCCTCTTCTTTGGTAGGCAATCCTGAGACAGAGTAGGACTGAGGAGGGTGGGGCCCAGCATCCCTCTGAAGCTTGGGTAGTGTAGAATTGTGTGAAGATGGCTACTTCAAATGAAGAGCCTTCTTTGTTTTTGTTTTTGTTTTTGTTTGGTTTTTCGAGACAGGGTTTCTCTGTAGCTTTGGAGCCTGTCCCTCTTGTAGACCAGGCTGGTCTCGAACTCACAAAGATCCGCCTGCCTCTGCCTCCCGAGTGCTGGGATTAAAGGCGTGCGCCACCACCACCCGGCCATGAAGAGCCTTCTGAAACTGACTCCAGTGTCATACCTGAATTATTTATGCATACATAGGAAATGGTGTTTTCTCTACTGCTGGCACATGTGAGGTGAGCTGTAGTTTTTGGAAGTGTAGAAATGTGGTCCTGACATTTTCTTAAGTGGTCACTAAAATGAGAAAACCTGGTTTCTGTTAAGCAGGGCATACTGCATCTTTTTATTTTGTTTCTCTGTGTAGCTTTGGAGTCTGTCCTGGAACTAGCTCTGTAGACCAGGCTGGTCTCGAACTCACAGAGATCTGCCTGCTTCTGCCTCCTGAGTGCTGGGATTAAAAGCATGCAGCACCAGTGCTGGCATACTGCATCTTAAAAACACATGACTTCATTTGAAAGTATTTATTCATGTAAATTAACATCTGCTTGGGTCATAAAGTCAAGATGTAGCTTTTATGTTTTTTTTTTCTTTCTAATCTTACTGTGACTTTCACAGAGCCTAGTACCCAACTGGCTCTCCCACTAGAACAGGACAGGCTGGGTGAGACCATAGCTGCTTCCTGGCTTCAGCCAGCGGGAAAGACTGTGGCTCTGAGAGTAGACATCAGAGCAGGCCTGCAGTCATCCCTATTCTCTGCCAGAGTCCAGGGAACTGTAGTCTAAGCAGACTGTGGTGATCCTGCTACCCAAAGGAGATCAAAGGCTAAGGCAGTTGGGGATGGCTGGATATATAAGAAAAGAGGAAATATGAGGTCCTGGGTGTGACCTGGTCTACATGGTCCCTGGTTGCTAGTGCTCAGGGTGGGTGTTATCTCGGAGCTGGGACAGCATAGAGGTGCTATTGCTCAGCACTATGGGATCTGAGAGTCCTGTACAACCAGAATGGAGTGACTCGTTAACCTTTCAGTCCCTATGCTAGCTGAGCTAGAGAAGATAGTGCAGGACTTGGGAATAAGATCCACCCACATATAGCCTGAAAACAGCCCTGACATAGCTCAGGCCTTCTGCCTGAGAGAAATCTGCCTGCAGGAACTAAGGACAGCACTCTGCAAAGGAGAGGGAGGGTTACGTCCCCAGGCCTCTTGACCCTTGGAGTATTTGAAGTGGAGTAGTCCAGCAGAGACCAGAATATACAACCTGTCATAGAGGGCAAACCAGTTAAATGGAGCATGACCCAGGACCGTAAAACAGTGTGGTTATTCAAGGAGAGAACCTTAGAAATCTAAGAATGGGTCTCAGAATGTGTGTTCTCTGGAGTCCTGACCTGTCCAGTTCAGTGACTGAATCATGAGGTCTGAGGATTGGGTTCCCAAAGTGATTCCCAGGTCTCTTTTTGAACTGCAGTCCCATCAGTGCTCTGTCCAATGCATCACTGGTATGTACAGAATTTGTCATTGAGCTGTCCTGAGTTGGAGATCTGAGTGGGGAGAGCCACGTGGAATGCAATGAGCAAAAAGGGTACCCTATTGTAGCAGAGACAAGGGGTCACAGGTGGGGACCGTGCAGCAGAAGTATGTTCCCCCTGTTTCTGAGGCCAGAAGTCTAAAACAAGGGCCACCATCCCTTCTGAAGCTCCAGAGAGGGCCCTTTCTACCTTTTCCAGCTCTTGGCATTTTTTGGTTTCTGGCCACATCTCCCCAGTCTGTTTTTATTTATACTCTTGTGGTCACCACCCTCTTTGTATGTTTCTGTCTTGTATGATCACTGGACAAGGACTTTTCTGCTCCTTTATGATCTCTTTCCAAGTAAGGCCTATCTGCAGGCACACAGGTTGGACTTGAGCATATCTTTAGGTGGGCAGATGGGTAGGGAGGCAGCAGAGACAAACTTATGTCCAGTTACTGACACCAGAACTAGTTCTGAATAAAAGATAAAAATTGTTGACCAGTTTACTCTTTCTTGGCTCCTGTCCTTCCTTCTCTGTAATGCCCCTAGACGGCTCTAGAATGTGTATGTTAGGGAAGACTCCTCTATAAATAGACTTTAATCCTTGCTTTTGATGTACATTTTGAAAGTTAGAAACAGTCTCCTACTGATGGAAAGGCTGCCACAGAAATAAAAGAATATTTTTTCCTTTGGAGACCAGCCTCTAATGTCTGCTCTCTCCCCATGTAAGCATGCTTCCAGGAAGTGAGGACATTTCCCAAGGGGAACCTATTGGACAACTGCAGCCAGGTTCATCCCCATTTGTTCTCTGAAGGGGCTCAGGCCCATGGGGCTAGTGGAGCTATGTCTTCCCCAAACCTGTGACAGGCCCTTTGTGTTGCCCTGTCTATCTGGCCAGGTGTACCTGGATACTGCTTAGAAAGCTGCTCTCTTTCATTACTGCTGCTCACACCGTAGTGTTTGGTGAAGTGACACAGTATGCCTTTTCAGTCTCTTCAGAACCTCTCTGTATCTGCCCAAGGCTTATATTCAAGGTCACAGTTGCCGCCTGTGTTTTTGTCAGACTGAACTGTCCACTGATAGCTGTAGCAGTGTGGGCTTGAGGTTTGTTTTGTTTTCTGAGCTATAATTTGTTACTATCTTGTTTTGTCACTCAGTGATTCCAGATTGGCCAGCTCTTCAGTCTGAATTGTGTGCTTTTTGATGTCTCACATGCTATATGAGCTTCCTGACTTTGACACAGGAAACCTCTGGCTGTCTTGTGCATTTCCTTCCTCTATGCTGGAATTAGCCACTTCTTGAACCCAGGCTTCTTGAACTAATAGAATCAGTTCTAGAAAAGTTCTTGAATTGTTTTTTGTTTTGTATTTACCTTAATCATTGGGAGGGTTAATAAGCATACTGCTTCACTGAAACTTGATGCCCAACTTTGGTTCTTATCATTCCTATATGTTTGTGATGACAGAGCCATCCTATCAGATTACTTGGGGTGTCCTGTGTAGAGACTGACAGGGGCTGCCATCTGGTTTATGTAGCTGCTTTCAGGGTATCTCAGGCCACAGAAGTAGGAGCAGCAGTTCACCCAGTGCATTTTTATTCCTGTTATTCTCTGGCTTCTCAAAAGTGAGGTCAAGTCACATGATACTTCTTGTTTCACATTAGTGCTAATCGCTGTCCTGCAGAGTTTACTCTCTTGGGAAAGACTCACACTCTTGACTATTCAGGGTGCTAAGTACATGCACACAGACCGTGCATGAAAAAGGACTGCACTCAAGCACCTGACCCCGAGGTGGAATAAGTCTGTGAGCAATAGAAGAGGAATGAGGAGTCTCACAAGTTAGCCTGTTCTCATTGTTCATTGGTCCTCCCCTGCCATATGCCCAGGGGTCAGTGCATAGCCAATAGGTGCCAGCTGCCTCTGCATAACAGGAGACATAGACTTTGTTCTCTGTGTCTGAGGTTCTGGATTCAGAATCAGAGCTGCTTCATTGCAGAGCTGAAGCAGAAGGCTGAGGATCAAAGGTTAGCTGTGTGTTTATGAATCCACTAATTTGATAACTTAGAAATTCCCCATGCTATGAAGCCTGCTCCTGAGCCCATGTAGCCAGCAGGAGTAGCCTCAGAGGTCTTTGGCTATTGGTGTCAATTCTGGCCTATTGCTGTGAGGCCATTGTGGGGCCAAGGCTGTCTGTGCTGCCAACAGTTCTTTTTGAATGGAAAGCTCCCTTAATTTTGTTTTCTGAGTGGCATTCTATTTATTGGTGAAGAGACTCTTGTTTCACTGAATTGTACCTACCCACTGTCTCCATAATGTGTGCTTTGTAGCTAAATGTCCTTCTATTGGAAATTAATTGTTCCTGCACCATCAGTTTGTGTCCATATATGAAGAGGAAGGATCTTGTCATATCACAAGGTGGTGCCATTGATTGGCCCTTATTGAACAAGGTGCTTTAGAGTGGGGCTATGGGTTCATTTCCATATGTATGGCTCCTCCCCATACCCACTTGAACCTGCAAGGATCTTCTTTGGGGCTCAAGGCTGCAGGGCTCCTGTCCATCTTTTACCTACAAAGTTGGCTAGTCACCCCACATCTACTCTCACAAATTCAAGGAAGTTTTGATAAACTGGTCCACACTTAGTCATGGTGACAGGTCAAACTTGGATTGGGACCCTGGTATCCACTCTGGAGGAAGAAAGATACCAGGGTCAGTCTTACTTCTTTGTATGTATTGACCTGCTTCCCAGGGAGCTGGTTTGTAAGAGCAGATGGCTATAGACAGCTCCCCTATGCTGACCCCATGCAGTTGGTCTATAGGTTTTACAACAGTTCCCAGTCCTTTCTTCCTTGTACCCAACTAGGCTGAAAAAATGTTGGAACAATCTGGACAGAACCCCAAGGGAACTGCTGTTTATATTTTTGGTTGTGAGCCTAGCCTTTAACAGCTGAGCCATCTCTCCAGCACTACCTGGGCTTATCCATCTAGTTGAGGTTCTTTGAGTCCTTTTAGGACCTGGGCCAGGCAACATACAGTCTACTCTCCTCAGTGAAGGTGGCATTCTGTCACCTTCTTTGTTATCACTAAAAGGCTGAGCAGCATGGCATTATGCTAACAACTTGTGAGATATGTGGTTGCAACCTATCCAGGTCAGTCAGGACAAAGACACAAAGGTAAAGACCTGGCCCACAGGGTACTTAGGAAACCTTCTGTTTCTCAGTTTGTGCCCTTTCATCTACCACAGGGTGCATGTGGCATCAGTACTGAACCCTCTGCCAGCAGCCTTTGCTCACATGGCAAAAGAATTGGCTCCCCTGGCGCCTTAGGCTGCTGTAAACCGATGTCCTTTCTGATATGTGTATTGTCTTCATTGTGAAAAGCTAACAGCCTTTCTGAAATGTAAATGTTTAGTGCCTGCTGTATGTAGCTTTACTGTAAACGGAGACTGGGCTTTTGTTTCCCGGTTGCTCAGGCCTGAATAATCACACTAATTACAATTATACTAATTATAACACTGCTTGGCCAATAGCTTAGTCGTATTCCTAGCTAGCTCTTACATCTTGAATTAACCCATTTCTGTTAATCTATGTATCATCACAGGGCTGTGACCTACTGGTAAGGTTCTGGCTCATTCTGGCATCCTCCTTTGGCAGCTACATGGTGTCTTTCTGACTCCGCCTACTCTCTCTGTTTCTCTGTTCTGATTTCCCACCTGGCTTTACTTTGCTAAGTCATTGGCCCAAACAGCTTTATTCATCAACTAATAAAAGAAGCACATATACAGAAGGACTTCCCACATCACTTTATCTTACCAATGCATGCATGGTTACTGTAATGTCTTTGCTAGGCTGTAAAAGTAAATTAGAATGTTGACATAAGCTGACTTTGGAGTGTGGGGTGAAACAAGCATAATACTTTGTTGTCCCCATTCTTAGTAAGGACTCCTATCTATGAGGAGTCTTCTAAGTTCTTGAAGTAGCACATATGGCTACCAAATTGTCATTTTGCTCCTGTAACTTTTGATTGGAAAGATCCAACTTGAATTTTTGTTCAGAGAGAAAATACATCAGGAGAGGAGACCTCAATGGTGAGAAGGATGGTCCAGCCCATCTGCCATAGGCCTCCTTGTCAGGTCTGTTTCCAAGTCAGACTCAAGGTAGCCTTTCCCTTTGAGGCAAGTCAAATGCATTGTTTCTTCCTTCGGCACTGCAGCTTTGTAACCCCACTGTTTTTGTTTTTTGGGAACAGGATTTCTCTCTAGCCCTGGCTGTCCTGGAATGTACCCTGTAGACCAGGCTAGCCGTGATCTTAGAGATTCACCTGCTACCTCTCAAGCACTACAATTAAAGACATACATCACCACACCCAGCTGACCCCTTCTTTTTAACCAAACTTCATCTTTTGTTTTCAGGGATGCCTGCAGTCTGTAGCCCTGGCATGGTTCCTGTGGCCATGCCCCCACCAGCTGTGGCTCCTCAGCCCCGCTTTAATGAGGAGGACCTCAAGGCTATCCAGGACATGTTTCCCAACATGGACAGGGAAGTAATCCGCTCTGTGCTTGAAGCCCAAAGAGGGAACAAGGATGCTGCCATCAATTCGTTGCTGCAAATGGGTGAAGAGTCCTAGACCCACCTGTGCCCCATGGCTTCACACCTCTGACCCTTGGACTTGCCCACCCAAGGCTCCCCAGGGTCACCATCCCCAAAAGATTCCAATGAAAGACCATCCACGTACCCCTTCCTTGGACATCTATGCTGCCCCCTTCCTACCTATTTTGGGGATGCATGTGGATATTTGGTTCTAGGCAGGCAGTCCTCTTCATTGTTGGTGGGGAACGGCTCCCTCCTTGTCTCTAGTTGGGTGATGGTGGCATGGCCCTGTTACTGCACAGACCAGCGGTCCTGTTATTTGGGGACCTGCATTTCCCCTTCTCACCCTGTTCTGGAAAGCATTCTTACAGAAAGCAG
Source organism: Dicrostonyx torquatus (assembly GCA_028555095.1). Lineage (NCBI taxonomy): Eukaryota > Metazoa > Chordata > Mammalia > Rodentia > Cricetidae > Dicrostonyx > Dicrostonyx torquatus. The sequence goes on from JAQHUG010000157.1 coordinate 3,967,278, forward strand.
CTCCCCCTGCCAGGACATTAGAGTTTGTACAGCATCCTTCCAAGTTGATGGATGTCATGAAGTTATTCAGCCTAACTGGGATGGTTGTTTATAGTGCACTAGGTTCATGTGCACTTATTTGCAGGTTATTTTTAAAACTTTCAAGCTAAAAGCTCCTTTCTTCCTCTTGTGTTGTATGTGAACTTGGGCCCTTACCTAGTCCTGGCCAATGAGATACACTTCCCAGCCATATCCAGCAGGTCTGACCTCTGATCTAGATCACCTGTCACTGTCTGGCTAGGCTTCAGCCACAGAAATCCAACTGGAATACAGAAGGTGTCCAGACCTGGTGCTTAGCTAGACAGGCCCTGCTAGAGTCTGCTTTCCACCTCATTGTGTTTAGTACCAGCACTATGGAGTTATTCCAGGGGCTGTTCTTGTTGATAGGCTTTTATCATACAGCCCAGAGTGAAGTGAAGGAAAGAGATGGGCAGGTGTGGCACTGTGTTTACTACTAAAAGGCATCCAGGCAGCATGACACTACTGACCTGCAGCAGACTTTGTTGACCCATACTGTAGCTCAGCTTGAGTGATAGAAATCCCATGCTTCAATTAAACCTTTATGGAGGTAGAGATGCCTATACATGTCTAGTGGACATTGTGTATTGTATTTTGGGTTGCAAAGCTTTGGCCCCATGACCTGGCTATAGATCAGTTTAGGAACAGAATGGGTGACACCTGGTCCTAAGATTCAGAACCTTGAAAACTTTCTCAAAATCAATACACTGTACAGGTAACATTAAGAATCTAGCAAGCTTCATCATGTTTGTGGTGTTACAGTTTTGCCTTACATTACAGTTGCTTCTTGTTTTTCCAAGAGTTTGTACCTAACCTTTGGATATGTGATCCACCAATATGGGCATGAAGTAACTTGTAGCAGTTGGGACTTTTTGTGAAAGACTTAAAATAAGAAAGTTAGTGCTTCGGTTTGGGTCTTTCCCCCTCTGAAAACATAGATTAAATTTTAATGTCAGCTAAAATATACTACTTTCTATCATCCATGGGGGTGCTTTTGTCAAATGTATTGCTCATAAGTATTTATTTTTGTAAGCCTAAAGGCAATATGTGGTGATGGTGAGTGCCGGATGGTGGTAACAAGCACTTTTCTTTAGTTGTAGGTTTTTAAACCTTTCTTTTATCTGCAAAATGGAGAAGAAAGACCAATGTTTGTTAAATAAATTCAACCACTCACTTTAACACAGCCAGGCACTGGAAGTCTCCATTCTAGACTGTTGTGTAACCTTGTGCTTGGGAAACAGATGCCCTCTTGTAGTCTGGATGAGTCAAGCAGGACAGGACCTCCCTAAGTGGTCCACTTGGTGTTACCAGCAGACTTGAGACTCTGCAGAGCAGGAATCTCAGCACCTGTCTCTAGGTCTCAGTGTGGCTATGTGCATCAGTTTCTGTCTTAAGGAGGTATGGGCTGAGCAAGGGCTACTTCATTCATGTGAGGTTCTGGAAGGAGCATCAGCATTTGCTGCCAAGCCCTGAGCAGCCCCTAATGCACTCAGAGGCAGCATTCACTAACTTGTGTTTGCTCAGATGGGGAAGAGTGATGGTTTTAAGACAGATTTAAGGCTTGAGCTGAACAAAGACTCTTCCCTTTGTCATGAACATTTTATTTTTTTAATAGATTGAAGAAAGATCACATTTTATAAAATCTGACTGAGACCCCACTCTAATAGGTTTTGTGCTGTCTTGTCTTGGACTTTCTTGTGTTGGAGTCCATCCATTGCAAGGGAATCAGCAGTGCTGGCAGGGCCTGTCTCGGAGCCTAGACATCAGAGCATGGCTTGCTTGGCCTTCCATCCCATCCTGAGTCTTCTTGAAATAAAAAATTGTTACAGCTGAAAGGAGTAGCTCCAAGGCAGAGGCCATAGCAAGTGTAGATAGGCTTCTGGGTGGGGACCAGGCTCTCACTGGGTGACACTGCTGCTCTTGCTAAGTTTCAATATTCAAGGTGGTAGCAAAGTTTCACAAGGTGATCATTGGAGCCCCTGCCCTCAAACCAGCTCTTAAGGGTGGGCATGGGTCTGGGTATGGCCCAGGCTGTTTTCTTCTCTGGACATGCTGATTGACTGAAGTTGTAACCTGCTGCACATTTGTGGCCTGACATGACCACTGGCTTTCATCTCACCATGTGAATGATGCCTACCCGGTTGCGAGAAGTGTTGTATGACTGGGTTCTGCCCTTTCCCTCCCACGTCACTCTTTACAGATATTGGTGTCATCTGATACACTGTCTGGAGGTTGGTGGGAATGGTTCTCAGAACTCTGTGTTTGTGGTTATCTTGGGGATGGGGTTCAAGTCCAGATTTTTCTTTGATTATATAAAATATTTTTACTTTTCAGCCTTCTAATTTAATAAGTGGTCTACATAAAATAGAAAAATAAAGTCCTCTAAGGAAATGTTTACCATTTTTGTTCTTGAGTGTTTTTTTTTTTTTAACAAAGATCACTTTATACTAATACAGGGAACCAGTAAACTTCCTTGTTGTGCTGAGCAGCACTGAAGGTGATTGAGAAGACAAGCCTGAGGCTCAGTGTGAACCAGGCAGTCAATTTGGGTGTTTCCAGTAAGAAGCAGGGCTCTGCAGGGGGTGGCAGCAAGCCTGTACTTTGGTTGTTATTGGCTCCTCTGTGAAAGCATCACTTCCCGACTTATTATACTTCTAACCTTTCTTCTCCAGGCCATTTTAGGTACCCACCGTTTCTCAGAGAGTCAATTGTATCTCCCACATGGTTATCAATCCCCATGTGATAGTCTTCTCAAGCTCTCTTTAATCTCTGAAGGCAAGTAGGGTGTACACAGCTTACCTGCCCCTCTTCTCACTGGGCCAGGTAAGGAGATGCTGATGGAGTTTCATGGTCATCTTGATGTTTGCTTCATTATAGCTGTAGGTTATGTGCTGGGGCAGCAGCTGGTATAACCTCTTCCCTGCACTCTTTGAAGTAGGTGAGTAGATAGGGAAAGCACCCTAGCAGTGAGCACCACAGGGGAGGCCACCCTGGGTGGTGAGTGCCACTGCTGTATCGGCGAGGGTCTCCCACCTCATCCTGAAAGCAGTACTCTGCAAAGTGTGATCTTCAGGCCTTAATTCTATGCTCCAAACAGCTGACAGAAGTTGCGTGTCAGCACTGAATATGATGCTCATAAGGGGCATTTATTCTCAAAAGCTTTTCTATGACAAATGACACTTTCCTAAGTGCTCATCAGGGTAGAGTGAAAATTGCATTAGATTTCAGCAGGCAATTAGGATTTGACCTCTGTTTGCTGCTTTTCCTTGAGATGAGCCACAGTGCTGGGCATGTGTGATGGATACAGGTCTGAAGTCCCAGGTGCAAGATGTTTGATAACAGGTCCTGCAGCCAGGACAGGGACTGTTGTCAAGCTAGGATGTTAGAAAAGTAAGAGCCTCAGCCCCAGATCAAGCTAGGGAAAAGGCAACCTGACAGGACAAAAAGTCAAGGGATGAACAACAGAAATTCGTGTTTTAGCTTCTTCCTACTGTCTTTGGTTCTACAAGTCATTTAGTCCAGAATCTGTCTGGGGTGCATAGAAATAAAAATTTTTTTTCTGGAGAAGCAGGAGTTGGTGCAGGCCTACCAGCATCGAACACATGCGTGCAGTGGGAAGTTAGGAGCACTAAAAAGCAAGCTGTCAGCTGGGATCAGCAGAAACAACAATGTTTCCAAATCCTTGCTGAAGTATGTATGCTGGATTTTTTTTAAGGTTTTAAAAACAGGATTAAAAACATTGCAAGCAAAAATCAACAGACTACTAAAAGCACCCAACAATGCCAGAAAAAAAAAAAAAGAGTTGAATATTGAGAGTTAAAAACCAAGCCTTAGGGTGAACTTCTTATATAGGTTGGTTAAGACTGAATGATGAGCTGGAAAATGGAGCCACAGAGAGGAGGTGCTGTGTGAGTAGATTAGAAATTAGTGGAGGGAGACCCTGCCCTTCATGGAGTCTCAGGGTTTAGGGAAGGAGACAGCATGTCAAAAGAACAGTGGTGGAGAACTGACAAGATGCAAGGATTGCAGAGAAGCCCAAAGTGGGGGAGGGGGGCCTCTGTGAACAGCGCCAAGCATTTTATTTAACACAGTATTTAATGTCTGGCAAAAGTAATGTGAAAGATGGGATTCACTAGAGGCAAAGCAGAAGAGATTACTAGGCCAAGTGTGAGCTAGCATGTTAGATTTTCAGAGCAGCTGCTGAAATGGTAAGATCCTTACATTGCCATTTCAGGCTCTGCAATGATTCAAATATGTGTGTCCACACCATCATGCCTCTTACAGATAGAGGACTAAAGGGTCGGTCTTAGTCACATGTTCCCTCTGGGCTTTGTGGGATCAGAAAGATGAGTTATGCAAAACAGGTGAGGGTCACCTCCGTCTGAGCTTTCTATCCTAGGGGTGGCCCTACTTTGAGCTCTATACTCCAGGCTCCAACATTTTAACTATGGGCTCTCAATTATAGTCTATATGGGGACCCTAGCATCTTGACTCTGGGCTTTAAGCTTTTGTTAACTTCAGTCCCAATGTAAACTTGATTTACCTGTTTTGGATTCTGCTTGCCGGTCAGCTGTAATAGTTCTTATTAAACAGACCAAATGGCCATGGATGCACACCAGCTGCTGAGCATCCAGAGTCATGGAAAATAGTCAGAGTTCTGTCTTGGGGTGGACAGAAACAGACCTCACACCTGATTCTACAAAGGCCTGCCTAGCGTGGGCACAGTGGTATGCCACATGATCCTAGTGTCAGCAATGGCCTGTCTTTGCACTGACAGTCTTGATCTGGTATCCTCACCCATACATACACTAGAACACTCACATACCAACCTGGAGGGGAGGCTGGAGACCCAACACCTTGTGGTATCTCTAAAGATGTTTCTCAAGGGAGTCTTTCCTCTCCTTCAGATATGCATCCATATCAGCCTGAGGCTTGCAAATGGGTAAGACTCAGAGCTTTCTACTAAGGAGGTTGGCTTCAATCTCTGCTCTCCGGTTGGTGCTTGGTTCTGAGTACATGTCCTCGTCAACTTGTTCTTGAAAATTATATGATCCAGGGCCAGTCACCACAGATTCTGCTCGCCACACCCCTGAGATGCCCTTGGACCCTCTGGAAGAGGTTTGCTGTTCATTTCTCTGCTAGCTTAGAGTCCTGTTGTCACTGCTGTTTCAAGAACCCAATCTTAAAATGTCTCTTCAAAGACCATGCCACTTAGGACAGCCCATCTACATGTTCTTTACTGCTTTCTTGAGCAAAACATCCTCTGAGACCTGATGGAGAAAAGGTCTCTCCCCTCACCATCCATAAAGCAGTACTGGGGTCTCTACTGGATACTCTTCACAGCTCTAGGAGTTAGCAGCATGCCAGGTCAGTGCTGAGTGCATTTGTTGTATTAGCAAACTCCCACTTCCATCATGCTGTACCCACACCAGCCCCCCAGGCCGAGGAACTTAAATGAAGCCCACTGAGGCATATTACTTTGTCCTACTTTCTCTCAGTCCTAGATTAGACTCTTAGGTCTGGCCTCTTGATCTTAGACTCTGGGCCAGCACTTAGAACCGTCTTGTCCTGAATATAAGTAGTGGCATATTTAACTCCATAGAGAGGCCTGTGGGTTTTATACCATGATACCACCTGTGTCCATGCCAACAGCACCTCATATTCCATCCTGTCCTGACTCAGCACAGGTGACTGTATCAAGAACCTGCAGATGGAGCACCTGAGATCCTTGTTGTCATCTGACTGGGAGGGATCCAGGTTCTTCCCAGAATCCCAGTGCCACCACCTGTTCTCTAGGACAATCCCCAGAAGCGCACCCAGACAAGGGACTCAGGCTAGTGAGTCTTTTTTGTTGTTTTATTTTGTTTTGGATTTTTGAGACAGTTTCTCTGTGTAACAATTCTGACTTTCTTGGAACTCACTTTGTAGACCATGCTGGCTATGAACTCATGGAGATCCACCTGCCTTTGTCTTCCAAGTGCTAGGATTAAAGGTGTGTGCCACTATTGCCCAGCTATTAAGGTTGCTCTCCCAGTAGAAGTTAGTGAGAGACAGTGATGGGGGCCATCAAGCCAAGTTGCCACTTCAGAGAAAGGCTTTGCTTGTCCATTTGCAGATTATGGTAAGAGCCCATTCCAGCCAGTCCTTGGCTTAAGAACCTCTTAGGGGATGAGTTCTAGGCATTTTCAGCTCAGCATGTGGGACAGAGTTCCCTAAGGAAGTTCCTCCCAGGTGTGAGCAAGGAAAGAAAATGCAGGGACCAGGTAGTGTATTTCTAGTATGGGAGCTCGGGACACATGGCTCTCTGTCAGGATCATTACCAGGCTGCCTTGCAGTTAGCTCTCTTGGAGCACATGGCTTCACTGGGGACTATCCAGTCCTGCATGAAGCCATTTGAAGTCACTTTATATGCTGTGCATTTGGTGACATTTGTTGATGGGGGTTTTCAAATATTCCTTGGCTTTGCTTTGGTATTGGTTTTGTGTATTGATCATGTAAACTATTTGATTCAAAGTCAAAGTGTAAAGGTGGATCCACAGAGATTGAATTCTCGTCACCACCACCCCTACATGTAGGGCATACCTGCTATAGGTACCCATCTCAGTGTCCTTCCTTGATACACTGTATACTGAGTATCAGCAATCTACACCGATTCAGCCTCTTTCCCCTCTCCTGCATATTTTGCTTAAGTTCCCAGAAGACCCCAGCTGCCATCCAGATATCCTCCTTTCAGCTGCAAACCATACTGCTGTAGTGTCTCTTCCTAGGAACTTTGCTGTTGTTCCCAGTGTGGCTGTGACATGTTTATCTTAGGGACAGATCCCTAGGTGATGCAATAATAAGCCCAGGATAGACCTGGGATGTGCATACCTCTCCAGATTCTGTGACTCCCCAGTAGGCCCTAGCAGCCCGGCTGTTGTTGTATTTGGGGAGGAGAGGTGTAGGTTGTGTTCCCCGCGCCTAGCTCCCAGCCCCCAGCCGCTGGCCTGCTCAGCCACTGGTTGCTTGCTTATGCCCAAAATAATCACATGAGACTGTATTCATTTAAACTCTGCCTGGCCCATCATCACCACCCTCTTCTTGGCTAGCCCTCACCTCATAAACTAACCCATTATAAAAGTCTGTAAGTCACCATGTGGTGACTTACCGGAAAGGCCTAACCTGCATCCGTCTGCGACGGTGGCTCGTGGCAGCTCGTGGCGTCTGGCTCTCTCACTTCCTTCTCTCTTCCCAGAACTTCCGTTCTGTCTACTCCGCCTACCTAAGGGCTGACCTATCTTACAAGCCAGGCGGAGTCTTTATTTAACCAATCAAAGCACAGAAATACAGGTGGACCCTCCCACAGGCTGTCATCTGAATTTCTCTGACCTGGAACAACACTGAGCAGGTTCTGTGCATTCGAGGAACATTTGTTGCATTCCTCTGTGTCTCTTCTCTGTTCTCAGCTTCTTTTTCTGTGTTGTTTCCACATTTTTATTCACAGTTTGGAAAGCATTTTCTTTTCTTTTTGTTTGTTTTTAAAACTTGAGTGGAGTTTATTTTAGGTAAAGGGAATTGGAAGGTGATGCATAATTAATAAAAACTCAGGGTCAGAAATTGAGGTTCAACCTGAAGATCCAAAATCATATCAGCCAGCCACTGGCTCTTACCTCGACCTCAGTCTGAAATGGCGATCCTGCCTTCCAGAATCTCAGAATGAGACTGTGTCTGAGAGCTGTCTCCTCCCATCTTGTAATTGTCTCTAGGGCTGGAATCAAAGGTGTGCACCACTGATTTCTATGGCAACTAAGGTGGCTACTGGGATTAAAGTTGTGTGTCCTTGTGGCTACAGGGATTAAAGATGTGTGCTACCATAACCTGGTCTGTAAAGCTGACCAGTGGGACTGTTTTACTCTCAGATCTTCAGTCAGTCTTTATTTTTTAAAATACGATTGAAATGCCACTACAGGAAGGGAATAGAGAATGGGAGAGGGAGAAAAGAGAAGAAACAGGAAAAGTCCTGCCTGCCCCTTCAGAGGAACAGTGAGAAAGAGAGCCTTTTTTCAGGTTTGAAGGAAACTTACCCATGTTTTCTCCTAATGCATATATAGTTTTTAAGTTATTTTACCTCTGTCTGAATTTTCTGAGTTACTATTATTCTATTGCTCTGAAAAGACACTGATCAAGGCAGCTTATAAAAGTAAGCATTTAATTGGGAGCTGTTTCAGAAGTAAGTTCATGATCATTATGGTGGAGATGTGATAACAGTCAGGCCAGGCTTGGTGTGACAGCTGTAGCTGATTTGCAGACAGGAGGCAAAGAGAGAGCCTGGGCCTGGCATGGACTTTTGAAATCTCAAAGCTTACCTTCAGTATCATATCTCCTACAACAAAGCCATGCCTCCTACCCTTCATAAACAACCAGGAACCAAACATTCAAATATATGAGCCTATGGGGGCCATCCTAATTCAGACCTCCACAGTTTCAGTCAATGCTTGTTCCTCAGCGGATGTGTGATTCAGCAGCAGGAGTGTTTGTCTAGCATGCATGAGTCTGTCCATTCATCACCCACAGCAAAAATGACAGTGAACAGACAGAATATGTAGACTAGATCCAGATGTCATTTCTTGGTCACTATCCAGTTAGCTACAAATCTCCTTTGCCTTAGCCTCCATGTTGTTATACTCTTAATCTCTGCACATACAGGGACTGCATCTCTTTCCCTATCCATGTTTTGTCTACAGGACACTGACCACTTTAATCTTCTTTCTTACAATCACTTCTCTTTCCACCGTTCTGGCTAGGTTATTATTGTTGGGACTCATGTACACGTTTCATAGTAGATAGGTTAGACTTTAGGAAAAGCATGGTAACATTGTGCTGGAATTTATGCAGTCAACATGTTAGGAGGCAAGCCCTCCTCTGCTGCAGCCGGTCTTCTGTTTAGTAAGCCTCACATATGCTGTGAGCATCATTGTTGCCTTTCTGCCTAGGCTTAATCATGCTTTCATTTTGCTGTCTTGGAGAATTTTAAACCCATCTTCTTTCCTAAATGTTTACCCTTGGGGTAGATGAAAACACAGGGGTCTGTTGGCAGTATCTGCACCTGCTCTCTGCCCTCATCCCAAAGTCTCTCTGGCTTTTCTGTTGATTCTTTAAAAGTTTTCACATCCCATGAGCTGAACCTAGAGGTGGTTTCCATTCCTCACCAGTGGTCACCATTTTGGTTCTCTTCATAAAGGACATAATGATGAGTTCATTCCAAGCACCAAGGTGGGATAAGATCACCAGGAGAGAGCAGAAGACTTAATTGATAATTGTCTCATTGCTGTGACCAAACACTTGACAAGAAGTAACTTAAGGCCATCATGGAGGGGAGGAATACATGAGCATGAGGAAGCTGGCCATATGAATCTAGTCACAAGCAGACAGCAAGTCTGGCTGTAAAACCAGTGCCTTACTTTGAAAAAGCTACCTCTTAAAGATTCCACAGCCTTCCAAACAGTGCTAACAGCTGGGGATCGAGTACTTGAACACACAAGTCTATAGAGAACATTTTGAGTCTGTATAGAATATTTCACATTTAAACTACAACAGGATCATAGAACTAACAAGACTTGGGCAGGAGTGGGGCAGGAGTAGTCACATCCAAAGGGACATCAGAGAGAATGAAGTCACATTGCATCACAGGATGGCTAAAGGACTACCATGTCCTCAGGCTCCAGGACAGCTGAAATACCAGAAAAAAAGAGTCCCACCTGCCTTCTAAGGTTCAGAGCAGGCTCAGCAAGTTGGCAACCCAGACTGTGCTAGACAGTGGAGGAGCTGGGAAGAAGGTTTCAGGAGGCAGGGCACAGTCAACCTGATATTGTGGAGATAGAGAAAGCTAGATGCCACTGAATCCAGGACATTGGTAGCAAGTTGGTAGAAGAATAAGCACAATGCCAGAGCACAGCAGAGAGCTAGGACTGCTCCTCCTGGGAACACCCTGTGAGTGCAGGCAGAGTAGGGTCCTGTGCTAGGGTTGGGGTGCTCGGTCCATGTTTCTGTTCTCTGATAGCTACACCCCATTCTATACCCCATATTTTTCCTGCACCTATTTAGGTAATGCCACATCCCCCACGACCCAGGCTCCTTTCTCTTCACCTTAGTAACTGACAGAGAGGTGGGAGTTGTCCTCTGACCTCCACATGCGCACAATGGCGTGCACATGCCCACACTTACATACACACCATTCACTCAGACACAATAGTAACAAATATAAGTTAAAACTAACTGAATGGGGGGGGCTGAGAGATGGCTCAGATGGTAGAATTCTTGCCACATAAGCATGAAGATTTGAGCTGAACCCCCAGAACCCACATAACAACAAAACTTGGTAGTGTGTGTCTTTAGTATCAGTACTGGGAAGGTAGAGATAGGCAGGTTCCTGGGACTACTGACCAGCCAGCTCAGTCTGCTTGGTGAGATCCAAGCCACTGAAGGACTGTCTCAAAAAGACAGTGCCCAGCTCCTTGACAATCCTCCTCTTGTGGGTGCTTGGCATGCTCTTCTCATGGCCTTTGAACTTGTTCATTTGTGCCTGTAGGGCCACTCAGGGCTCCTTCTTCAAGCTTCTCCTTCCTGCCTCGCTTTATATGGTGATTTGACTGAGAATGGTTCCCAGAGGCTCATAAGTTTGAATGCTTGATCCCCAGTTGGTAACCATTACAAAATGATCAGGAGGTGTGGTCCTGTTGGAGGGAGTGTGGTCTAGGGGCTGGGCTTTGAGATTTCAAAAGCCTGTGCCAGGCCCTGAGTATCTTCTCTGTCTCCTGCCATTGGATCAGGATATGAAGCTCTCAGCTACTGCTCCAACATAGCAGTCTGCCTGTCTGCTTCCTGTCTTGATGATAATGGACCAACTCTGAAACTGTAAGGAAGCCTCCAATTAAATGCTCTTTTGTAAGAGCTGCCTTGGTCATAGCGTCTCTTCACAGCAATAGCACAGTGACAAAGACACTTCCCTCTCCTTCTCAAGCATCCTCCCTGTCCCTGGTGGAGGAGACCTTACCCAGCCATGCTTGTGAGCTCACAAGTATATAGTCGTGTGTTCCTCTGAGTATCTACCTTGTTCCCACTGCAGGGACTTGGGCAGGTCCCCCAGGTACACAAGGCAGAGTTGCCAAGTGCCCTTTCCTGGAGTGATTAGCTTCCTGATTAGCAGGTTAGGGCAGGGGGGGGTGTTGTGTACATGTGTGTGCTGATACATGTGTATGTGGAGGTTAGTGGTCAACCTTAGGTGTTGTCCCTCAGGTGCTGCCCACCTTTTTTTCTTTTGAGGAAGTGGCTCAGTGGTCTGGACCTCACCATGTAGACTGAGCTGGCTTACCAGTGAGTCTCAGGAACCTGTCTCCACTTCACCAGTACTTGTAGTTGGAGGCCGCTTGTTGGTTCCCAGCTGCTCAGTCCCTAAATAATCACACAGAAACTACATTATTTAAATCACTGCTTGGCCCATTAGCTCTAGCTTCTTATTGGCTAACTCTTACATATTAATTTAACCCATCTCCATTAATCTGTGTATCGCTACATGGCTGTGGCTTACCGGGTAAAGTTCTGGTGTCTATCTCTGGAGGGGCTACATGGCTTCTCTCTAGTTTAGTTTTTCCCATCTACCTCTGTTCTACCCTATCAGGCCAAGTCAGTTTTCTTTATTCATTAATGGTAGTCACAGCATACAGAGGGGAATCCCACATCAAGTACTGATACTAAAGACACACACTACCAAATCCTGCTTATGTTTTCAGCTCAAATCCTCATGCTTATGTGGCAAGCATTCTACCAACTGAGCCATCTCCCCAGTCCACTATTTAATTAGTTTTAACTTTCTTTAGTTAATATTGTGTATGGTATATATGCAAGTATGGGCATGTTCATGCCATGGTGTGAATGCCATCATGTGCATGTGGAGGTCAGAGGGCAACTTTTAGAGTCAGTTCTCTCCTGCTACCTTTATGTAAGTTGCAGGGATTGAATTTAGGTAGCCAAGCTTGTGTAACAAGTGCCTTTACCTGTTGAACTATGCCCCAGCTCCTCACTTATGTTTTTAAATTTATTATTTTATGTAAATGGGTGTTTTGCCTATATGTATGTATGTCTGTGTACTATGTGCATGCCTAAAGCCCATGGAAGTCAGAGGAGGGTGTCAGATCCACAGGAACAAGTTACAAATGTAGTTGCTAGGAACTGAACCTGGTTCCTCTGGAATAACAGCAAGTGCTCTTAACTACTGAGCCTTCTCTCTGGTCCCTCATTTATACTTTGGAGACAACTCATGAGCATCTTTTTGAACTATAGACTTCTACTGTGTTATCTATAGGAACAGGACCCTGCAGCTAAGATCTATTTAAAAGATACGGAGTGTAGCTAAGACCCTAAGCAGTACTGGAAAGGGTGCCTGAACTGGCCTTCCCTGTAATCAGATTGATGACTACCTTAATTGTCGTCATAGAACCTTCAGCCAGCAGCTGATAGGAGCACATGCAGAGATCCACAACTAAGTGCTGGGTCGAGCTCCCAGAGTCCAGTCATAGAGAGAGAGGAGTGATAATACTAGTAAAAGGTTCAAGACCATGATGGTGTAAAGCCGCAAAACAATCCCACACCAGTTTGGAAATTATTATTAAAAGGGGTTATTTATTGGAGGGGAAAAAACTTACAGATCAATGTCCCAAACCACAGTCCTCTCGTCACAAACAGGAAACAGAGAGTCTAGCAGTCTGCACAGGAGCCGGAAGCAAGAGAGAGCAGGGCTCCCACAGCACTTCCCCCTTTTGTTTAAGTAAGAGAGTTCTAAACCTACTACAAAATTATATACAATAAAAACAAATATCCTATTCTAACTAGCTTAAGTATTGTATAATAAATAACTTGGCCAAGTCATGAGAAAAAAGTAACTACATTTATCTAGTCTTCAACCCCATCGAAGATCCGAGAAGGGAAATAATGTTACCTGAGTAATTAGGAAGTGCAATTAAACAACTTCCAAAACATGCAACAAATTACAGAGATAACTGGCTACCTGGGCAATCACCCAAAGTCACATTTGTAATGTGAAAGCAACCAACTTTAGCTAAGGCCTAGAATAACTGACAGATTATTTTTAAAGGCAAGAAATTTTTCAAAACCGTCTTACCCTATCTTGGCAGGATTTGACAGTTTTGCTTATCCATTTCCAGATACTATATATTTTGTCAGTAGTTGAGGTATGGGCAGTTCCTTGCCCAGAGGCCGGTTTTTCCAAGAAGAAGGCAAGCTCCAAGTGAAGTGTCTTTGGTGCTCAACAATCTCTCAAGAATAGATTGGTGTTGCCAGGAGCAATTGTGTCTTGTTACCACAGAACTCTAAGATTAAATGCCATTTTCTACAGTTCTTTGAAGAGGTTGAAGATTATTTATTTATACAGAATATAATCTCTGTGTATCTAAAGAACCTGATTAGTCTAACTATAAATATGACAAACATAGATGACTGTTGATCTACAATTCTTAATACCTATCTAACTTAAAGACTAAAACAATAAACAACTGTGCAATAATTGAGGACAATGATCTCCAAATGTAAACAATGTATAAGTATCTTGATCAGAGGTAGAAATGTGCACTGCAATATGGTAAATATATATATATATATCAATACATAAACAATATATAAGTATCTTAGAGGTAGAAATGTACATTGCAATATGATAAATATACATATATCAATATACAGAAAAATGTTTTAAACAGAGGTAGAAGCATGCATGCATACAATATTCAATATAATTTAACTTTGTAGCCAATGTGATTGTCTATAAACAATAACTCACAAATACCAATCTATTATCCCATCATCCAATTTTCCCCTTTTTTTTTTTTCAAAAAGTTTCCTGAGCTGATAAAATTCCTCCCCCAACCCTCAACCGTATACCAACTATAATCAACCCCTAAATGATGTCCCTAAGTCAGAGGACAAACTGTACTGGGAGAGGGGACGTCGTCTTCTAGAATTACTTCCAGCTGTCACGGGGGCGACGTTCTTTCTNNAGTAAAGGCAGAGAACAGCCCGAGTGATGCTGATGATACTGATGATGCAGTCTCAGATGCACAGGTTCAAGGATCCAAGTCAGATGCAGCAGAGGAGGGGCCAGCCTAGGTGTTAGCCAGAAGGGGGCCAGAGATCCCAAACTGAGAGCAGAGGTAGGTTAGGCTACAAGGTGGCAACGGGCTGTGGAGCTCAATGTTCTCCTGGCACACAAAGAGCTAGTTGAGAAAACTGTCGTAAATGACCTCTCTGGGAGTGGAAGGAACCACCATAATTCCCACACAGAAATAATTAGGACTAACTCTCCTTGAAAGAAATGTGACATGGAGAACAAAGAACCTCACTCAATCACCCAGACTCCAGGTGTGCAAGGCCCACCACAGAAACAAAAGGAACATAAAAACCAAGGCATCTCTCCTCTCAAGACTACTAATCCCCTAGTAATCGCTCCAACCACAGTAACTCGGATGAAGTCCCAGCCAGTGGATTCCACAGAATGACTATAAGGATGTCCAAAGAACTCAGCAAGGAAGGAATATTTTCCAACAGAAAGCCATCAGCTGGATAGAATAAAGGAGTCAATTCAGGATATGAAAAATGGAATTTAGCCTGGCAGTGGTGGCACACGCCTTTAATCCCAGCACTCGGGAGGCAGAGGCAGGTGGATCTCTGTGAGTTTGAGACCAGCCTGGTCTACACGAGCTAGTTCCAGGACAGGCTCCAAAGCCACAGAGAAACCCTGTCTCGAAAAATAAAAACAAACAAACAAACAAACAAAAAGATTAAATTTCAAGATCAATGTCTGGCAAAATTGCAAATAGTCTCTGATAATTTTGAGGAGGTCTGGCCAGAACATTGTAAAAGATGTGTACCATTTCAGCTAACCAAGTTGGAACCATCTTGTTCAGCTGGAATCCAAAACAGGTCTTGTAGTATTGCTATCAGTATCATGACATCATATCAACCAGGTGGAGTTGTTGTTATGGGGCCCCATCTTCTTCCTGGAAACTTCAAGGATTACTACAGGAAAATTCATTGTTCATTGTGGAAAACTTAAACATTAATTATATAAAACATACACACACAGATAGATAGATACATAGATAGATAGATAGATATAGATTCAATGAAAGGTATGATAGATATGAAAAAAGCAAAGATTTTTTTCTAAATTCTTTTTTCTTTCTGTCCCATATCATAGCTCTTGACATGAGACAGAAACTCCAGAAACTGTGGGTTTTTCTCTTAACAACAGGCTTGGAATTAGAGAGGGACTGAGCCAGAGTCCAACTCCAAAACCAGCTCTATAAATTTAGAAATATAAATACACATACACACACACGTCTTAGGTTTTTATACTTACAGAACCTATTCGGTTTTCTTGATAGTCCCTATTGGGTAGTTATTTTTCAAACTGTCAGTATTCAAACATCCAGGATCTCATGAATTTTTTGAAGATGAGTGTTTTCCTGTGGGGATAAGAATAGAACCTTGCCCCCATCCTATAAGTGTTTCTTACCACCTGTAGATTATCATCATTGTGGATGAGTTGTCATGTCTCCTTTCCAAGAGGTTTCTCCTCTTCAAACCAAACCTTGATTAATTTAGATGGTATCCACAATTTTTCTTCTCCTGTGGAAACAAGAGCAAAGCCCCTACCCCAACGGAGCACATCTCCTGGCTTCCATTGAGAGGTTAGCACATCCTTGAAATAAACCGGTTGATTTAGTTCAGCAGACTTTTCCATTATCCAATGTCTTTCTGCCACTGTTGCTCCTTTCTCATTAGCATTAAGAAAATTCAAGGTTAATAAGGCATTATGTAATCTATTTCTGGGGGCATTTTCCACCCCTTTCTGTTTATTTAACATATCCTTTATAGTTCGATTTGATCCTTCTATGATTGCTTGACCTGTAGGATTGTATGGTATAGCTGTAACATGCTTAATATTATAATAAGCAAAAAACTGTTTCATTTTCCTAGAGATATAAGCTGGACCATTATCTGTTTTTATTTGTGCAGGTATACTCATGATGGCCATAACTTCTAATAAATCTGTGATTACTGAATCAGCTTTTTCTGAGCTTTAAAGCAGTTGCCCATTGAAAGCCTGAATAAGTGTCAGTGGTGTGATGTACATATTTTAATTTTACAAATTCTGCAAAGTAGAACACATCCATCTGCCAGATTTCATTCCTTTGAGTACCGTTTGGGTTAGTCCCTGCAGGTAGCAGTGTTTGGTTTTATAAAGAGCAAGTAGGGCATCTCTTTATAATCTCCTTAGCTTGTTGCCATGTAATGGAAAACTCTTTCTTTAAACCTTTGCTATTGACGTGATGTTTTTTATGAAATTCTGAGGCCTGCAACAAGCTTCCAATCAACAATTGATCAATTTCTGCATTACCATGTGCTAGAGGACCTGGCAGACCCATATGGAATCAGATGTGTGTTATGTACATCCGACAAAGCCTATTCCTGATTATGTCTTGTACATATAAACAATGAAGTCAATTCTGTTTCATCTGGTATAAATTTAGCGATTTCAATATGCAAGATAACTCTTTCTGCATATTGTGAATCAGTGCCTATATTAAGAGGCTCTTTAAAATCCCTTAGCACCATAAGAATGGCATATAATTCTGCCTTCTGGGCAGAAGTATAAGGGCTTTGTTCCACCTTTCTCAATTCATCTGATTTGTAACCTGCCTTCCCTGATTTATTAGCATCAGTATAAAATGTATGTACTCCAGTTATTGGAGCATCACGTACAATTCGAGGAAGAATCCAAGAAGTTCTCCTTATAAGGTTAAGTCTACTGCTTTTGGGATAGTTGCTATTAATTTCTCCCAAAAAAATTAGCACAACCCCTTTGCCATGGTTCATTGTTTTCCCATAACTTTTTTTTTTTGGTTTTTCAAGACAGGGTTTCTCTGTGGCTTTGGAGCCTGCACTGGAACTAGCTCTTGTAGATCAGGCTGGTCTTGAACTCACAAAGATCTGCCTGCCTCTGTCTCCCGAGTGCTGGGATTGAAGGCGTGCGCCACCACCGCCCAGCTTGCTTTTTTATTTCATCAGTAGTGAAAGGCACTATAGTTTCTGCTGGATCTATACCTGCTAGTTGACAAAGTCTCAGTTTACCTTTTATAATTAATTCAGAGACCTTTTCTATATAAGTTTTTAATTTTTTACTTGATTTGTGTGGTGAAAAGATCCATTCTAAAATAATATCTTCCCTCTGCATTAAAATTCCTGTAGGAGAAATTCTGGCAGGCAATATGACTAGAATACAACTAAGATTTGGCTTCACCCTATCCACATATGCCTCCTGTAATTTTTCCTCAATCATCGTCAGTTCCTTTTCTGCTTCAGCTGTTAATTCTCTGGGATTATTCAAATCTTTGTCACCATCCAAGGTTTTGTTTAAATAAATTATTAGATCAGGTGTTATCCCAACAGCCGGTGGTAGACTGGAAATGTCTCCTAACAATCTTTGAAAGTCATTAAGAGAGTAACTGGTCTCTCCTAATTTGTGCCTTTTGTGTCCTAATTTTCTGTAAACCTATTGTGTAACCTAGGTAATTAAGAATCTCCACTTTGAATCTTTTCAGGAACAATTTGTAATCCCCATTTAGGCAAAATTACCTTTGCTTCCTCAAACATTCTTTCTAAAGTATCTATGTTTGAATTGGATAGCAAAATGTCATCCACGTAATGGTAAATTATAGACTTAGGGAATTGCTTATGTATTATTTCCAATGGCTGACTTACAAAGTATTGACACAGGCTGAGGCTATTGAGCATTTCCTGTGGTAGGATAGTCCACTGGTATCTCCTAGTAGGCTGAGAGTTATTGTAAATAGGCACTGTGAAGGCAAAATTTTCTCTATCCTTTTCTTGTAAAGGTATAGTGAAAAAGCAGTCCTTCAAATCAATAACTATAAGAGGCCATCCTTTGGGTAACAGAGAAGGCAAAGGAATTCCAGACTGTAGAGGGCCCATAGGTTGAATTACCTTGTTGACAGCCCTTAGATCTGTCACCATTCTCCATTTGCCAGATTTCTTTTTTACAACAAACACAGGAGAATTATAAGGGCTAGCTGACTCCTCAATATGTCTAGCATCTAATTGCTCCTGTACCACTTGTTCTAAAGCCTGCAATTTATCTTTGGCTAGAGGCCATTGCTTAACCCATATTGGCTTCTCAGTTAGCCATTTTAAAGGTAGGGCTGTTGGTACCTCTAAAGGGTTATTAGGTGCTTTATGTTCTTGTACAGCCTGAATGGCTGGTGACCTTTGTGCATAGTACCTTATTACATCCTTCCCAGAATTATGAGTTCCTGGGACTGCAGGAATGTTAATCTGGGTATTCCATTGCTGTAGTAGGTCATGGCCCCATAAATTTATTACAATATTAGTTACAAGTGGTCTTAGCTTCCCTCTTTGACCTTCTGGCCCAATACAGTCAATCCATCTCGTGCTTTGTTTAACTCGAGATATGGTTCCAATTCCTAGTAATTGAACATCTGCCTCTTGAAGAGGCTAATTTGATGCCAAGATTCTGGAGTGATGATACTCACATCTGCCCCTGTGTCTATCAAGCCAACAATCACAATTCCATTTATACGTACTTTCAGCTTTTAGTCTCTGATCATTTATAGAGCTTTGCCAAATATACGCTTCTTGTTTCCTAATTGAATTTCTGACTTATCCTCCAAATTTGAGCCATCATTTAGAACCTTATGGTCTTTCACAGAAGCTTCTAGAGTTTTTAATTTTCCTGGTGTGACATGTCCTCCATGGTTACTGGGAATGACTGGGCCACTTTTGGCTTGGGAGCCTGTGAAAGACCCCTCAGGGAGTTTCCTGATGGTATCAGGTTGCCTTTTCTGTCTGTTGTTGATCTGCATTCATTGGTCCAATGTCATCCTTTACCAAACCTCCTACATATACCTGAACGCCGAGGTTTCCTATTCTTGCCATTCCCAGATGAAGTGTTATTCCTAGAAATTCCTTGCTTGCAATCCCTTTTAAGGTGTCCTAATTTACCACAATTAAAACATTTGGCAGGTTGATGTCCCCTCATTGCTTTAGAAATTGCTTTTCCTACCCAAGACTTGTCATTGTATTTAAAGGTCTGAAAATTCATAGTATGTTGTATCCATTCATCCATAGGTGCTGATCTAGACCTTAAAGGCCCAATTATCTTTTTGCAGTCTAAGTTAGCATTTTCAAAAGCCAGCGATTCAAGAATTAGTCATCTAGGTTCTGGGCCTGTTACTCCTATGTTAAGAGCCTTAATTAATCTTTGCAAAAAGTCAGTATAGGGTTCTCCCTGTCCCTGCCTAATCCTGGTATATGACTCTACTTTTTCCCCATTTCTGGTATCCTATCCCAGGCATTCGAGGCTGCTTTGTGGCACAGGGACAATCCTTCTTCATCATAAAGAGCTTGGACCTGTGGATCAGCATATGCTCCTATGCCAAGAATTTGATCCTGCGAAACCTCCACAACTTTTGCTCTTCCTTGCTGTTCCATATGTTTGGATTCTTCTCTGAAATAAACTCCAAACATCAAGGAAGGTCCATCTTCCAACACCGCTGAAGCTAACTGGGAGAAATCATGGGGTATAGCCCTGACATTAGAAGCCCAAGTCCTTATCATTTCCTTAACAAATGTAGAGTGCAAGCCATAAGTAACAATGGTGTGTATAATTTCCTTCAGATCATTCAGTCCTATCAGCGTCCATCTACCTTCTTTGGCTCCCTTTGAGCCTTTAAAAGTTGACGCTTTGTCAGAATAAATTACAGGGTATGTTGCTAAAACCCTGGGTAAACCAGTTCTGACAGCTGGTGGTGGCATTGTATCCTGCCCTTATATCTTCTCACTCGGTTCATCAGCTCCGATAATTTCCTCAATCATTTCAAATCTCTTAATCATTGTCTCATGTAAGGCCTGAATCTCCTGACCTGCAAAGGTTTCTAATGATTTCCCTACAGCATCAATTTCCCATTCTGCGACTGTGATTCCAAGGTCTTAATGTTTCCTTTCAAAGATAACATCTCCTCCTTGAACTGCCCCCGGATACCATGTAAGTTGCCTTCCTGGAGGTATATTCTGTCTGTTACCTTATCAAAACTCTGTGATAACTTCTGAATTCAACAGCCTGGACCCTCTCAGGTAAGTTCCTAGTACCCTTAGATATAGAGTCAATTTTGCCTATCATCGTATTAATCCTATCAATTAATGCCATATACTTCCATAATGATATAATATGAAGAAGGAAACTAAAACCTAATAACCAGGAAATTGAGGTATCTCCATAGGCATATAGGCCTTTTGTGATTTCTTCCAAAGTGGCAGCAAAAGCCGTGGCTAGAATTCCATTAAAAACAAAACCTGCCATTTTACCTGTTAACCAGCAGATGGCGCTGTTTCCAAGTCGCGACTGGAATCAATGGAACAGTGTCAGGATAGATCCTGTGGTAAAATCCACCCTAATACTTGTTAAGAAACTGGGGGAAAAATGAGTCTCAAGAAGTTAAATGTAGCAAAATCAATTCCATACACAGAGCAAGAAATCCAAAGTCTGGGTACAGGGAACAGAAACCCAGAATCTTCCAGCAGCTAGCAAACTGCAGCTAGCCCCAGGTGTCCACCTGCTGCTCCACTGGGGATTGCAGCTCCCACCCTATGGAGGGGTCATGACACAGCTGCTGCCGAGGTTCCAGTGCTGCTGGTCAACCATTCCTACACTGCGTCCATTGGAATAAAGGGTCAAGCTGCAAAAGCCGCTGCTGGGATTTCAAACAGTGATTCTATTTGAGCTGCCTGAACGTCCCAAGGAGTTTTTGCCCCAGGGAATTTTCAGCATTTTGCAAACTGTCTCATGCTGCCTAAGCCCTAGGCTGTAAGGGGATTTAAAAACCGCTCAGCAAACCAGGCAGGCAAGCCTGGATTCCCGGAAGCGTGGAGTTTTTAACTGCCGACTCCACGTACAGGCCACGGCTTGGGGAGGGCTTGTGCCAAGCCGCGAAGCCCACGGCAGGCAGCCTAGCCAGGAGATGGGGGGAAGTGGGGGTGGTTCTAAAACCAAACGTTGAGGCACCAGATAAAGCCACAAAACAATCCCACACCAATTTGGAAATTATTATTAAAAGGGGTTATTTATTGGAGGGGAAAAAACTTACAGATCAATGTCCCAAACCACAGTCCTCTCATCACAAACAGGAAACAGAGAGTCTAGCAGTCTGAATGGGGCCAGAAGCAAGAGAGTGAGTGCAGAGGGCTGCTGCTGCTTTTTAAAATGAAAGAGACCGTGCCCCAGTGGGCTGGTATCTTAAAGGCTATTAGCTGAAGGAACGGAATGAGCTCTTGCAGCAATGGTGATACCCACAGAAACAACTGACATGAGCTAGTTGGAGCTCACTGACTCTGAACTGACAGTGGGGGAACCTGCATAGGACCAAACTAGGCCCTCTGAATGTGGTGACACTTGTGTGACTGGGGTAGTCTGTGGAACCACTGGCAGTGGGACCAGGATTTATCCCTAGTGCTTGAACTGGCTTTTTGGAGCCCATTCTCTTTGGAGGGATTCTTTGCTCAGCCTAGATATTGGAGGGAGGGTGCTTGGTCCTACCTCAAAATGATGTACCAGCATTTGTTGACTTCCCATGGAAAGCCTTACTGAGGAGTGGATGGGGGATAGAGTGGGGGGAAAGTGAGGGAAGCAAGAGGAGGGGAGGGAGTGGGAACTGGGATTGGTATGTAAAATGAGAAAAGATTGTGGGGTTTTTTTTGTTTTTTTTTTTTTTAAAGTTGCTTGGTGGAAATGTGGAAGCAGAAGGGATTATCCTAAATGCTGTTACAGTTTTCCCCAGGCTGAGCAGCACCCTTCCTTCCTTGTGATTGTAGCCCCAGCAAGAACATTCTGGTACTCATCTCTAGGCAGCCTTCTTTTCTCTCTCTCTCTTTTTATATGGGGGCAGGGTGTCTCACTATGTAGCCCAGGTGAGCCTCCTCATTACAGCTATGTGCGACCTCCCTTTCAGTTCTTTCCTTTGGGGGAAGCTTCAGCTATATTGCCAATAATATGAAATCATTTCTTTGAAAGAACCCTGCCTTACTTCCAAATCTGAATGCCTGGTGCTTGATCCCTTTTTGTTTACTGAACTCTGCCTTACTTGGGGACCTAGAGGCTTGGTGATTTAGAAGCTAGGTGCACATTCCTACAAGGAAGGGTGTTGAGCCTCCTGATGTGGACCCCTGGGCTGCCCTGGCATTGTTGTATTGCTAGTGTCTTTTTCTTTCACAGGGATGTCTGCTTTCAGCTTAATCCACTTAGTTTAGTCACAATTTCTTTTGGTCAGTCTGTGGGGAAGAGATGCCTACTCTCCTCTCCCATCTAGGAGGCAGAACCCTCTTAGAATATATTTGAAGTGCACCTCGAGCTGTACTTTCCTCATTGTAATTCTCTGTGGGTCCAGGTCAGCCCTTGTATTTTCAGAGTGGACTCTTAAGTCTACCACCCTGACTGGAGCAGGTCTTGCTTCCTGCTAAAGCTCTTAGTCCCTTTGTGCCTGTTTCCTGACAGGTAAAGAGGACCACACTATATATATGGCCGTAGTCAGGAGTGTCCCCAGACATGGAAAAACCTCCACATTTAAGAGTGTCTCTGTCTGATGCTCTTGACTTCAGTGGTGGTGCTTGAAATGACTAAGGGTGAAGAAACAACACTGATGTGATTTCATGAGGACAGGGACTGGAATTTTCTGTCCTAGAAGCCACACCATGAGATCAAAGGTGAGCTTGGAGAAAAAAGCTGGCCCCAGTAGCCTTCTGCTGTCCCACAACACACCTCTTGCCTTGTTGGTCTCTGGACCATGTTTCCCCAGGGGGCTGCCTGCCCAACAGACTTCAGCAAGTACATGTGAAAAGCAGGTTCACTAGTCAGAGCCTGGACCCCAACACCAGGCACAAGAGCTCTGCCATACTGAGTCTATTGGCATCCACTTCTGGACAGCAGGGTAGCTCAAGCTCATAGCAGGACCCCTCTACTTACCTCTACAGAGGCTTTTGGGGCCATAGCTAGCCACTGTGTTCTTATCTTCCTAGGTCACAGCCCCACCATTGACCACATTCTGTACATTTCAAGGCCATCTTGTATCCTTTCTGCACAGTCAAGCCAGGACATTCTCTGTCCCACACCACATGTAGGATTTCTCTTGACACACTTCCTTCCTGCCTACTTCTGGAACCCAAGCCATAGAGTCCCACATTTTCCTGGCCCCTGTGGCTCCCTGTCATGCTTATAGAATGTTCCCATTTGGACAGAGGGAGGGAAAGAAAGGCACCAAGGATAGCTACTTGTATGGTAAACCTATAATTCACAGGTATCTTGAATATAGTGCACCTGAGGAGGCAGAATAGGACCTGGGGTCCCAGCACCACTGCAGCCACATCACCTTGGGGTCTGAGCAATACAGAGCACCCTTCTTTCCTGTCCATTACAGCCACCACACACTGATGGGTGCTAGGATGTCCTCCTTAGTCCACAGGCTCCTCTGTCCGTCTAGGATGCCATGATGCTGCCCCTGGGTTCTGTGACAGCTATACTGGTATGTGGTTCCCTGGCTGGCTTTGCTCCTGCCCATGCTCTCAGTGTCCAGCCAATGGACAATTGCCTCTTCCCTATTCCTCTCATCCCTCATGTTCCTGTTGATAGTTCTAGCTTCATCCATGGCAACTTCAAACCATAAGCAGGGAGCCATGCAGAGTGGGCAGGAAAAGACACCAGGAGGAGACACACAGTGCCAGGGTTTATTGCAGCTTAGGGCTGGGTGAGCACAGGCCCCTCTCCAACCCCAGATCCCAGGGCCCCTCCAGCAGGCAGCTATCTTGCCTGACACAACTCTCTGGTAGCTTGTCTTGGTTAGACAGTCCCATCCACCTGTGTGCACTTGAGATGACTGGCAAAGGGCTTCTTTATGTGATGAAGGGCACATCATCATTGCTGTGGAGAGTTGTATAGCCACAGGCTTTCTGTTTTTCTCCAAGACATCTTTATGTCACCACAGAGGATGAGGCCAAGACAGCCAAGAGGGTCTCCAAGGGCCACATTCTCCCCTGGCACCCTCAAGTTGATCTTAGTTGTCTAATTACCCTCCATGATGCTGGTTTCACCAAGTGGCAGGCAGAGGGTGGAACAGAGGCAGTGGGAGCCACAGAGGGTTCTTGTGGGCCACATGGAGCATGCCTGCCTAAGGTTTTCATTGTCGGTTGTGCAGGTTCTGCTCCAGCTGAAGGGACATGAGGGGTTGGGGGATGCAGTTGCCTTCCAGCACTGGGCTTTAGGGAGTGTTCATGGATGCCATGGGCAGGGAACTGCAGGCCAGGGCACAGCTGCACTCATCGACGTGAGTATAGGTATGCTGGATGACTGTACCATTGGGACACTTCATGGCCACAGCTACATCATGGACCTTGCTCTCCTGACAGCAGGTACACTGATGCTCCAAGGCCTGGACCTCCATGGAGTACCTGTGGACATGAGAGGGGCAGCGTTTCCCATCCATGATCCTCTTGGCAGTATAATGATTCATAGTTCTCTGTGGGCTCTTGAAAGTTGTCTGACTAACCACCATGACTACTTTCTTGAACTCCCAGCCTTGCCCTTTCTGGGCTTTTCTAAAAACCACCTTCATCTTGCATAACCTCCCATGATTCTCCTTTCTTTCCATCCTGCTGACCCTATTGAGACTCTTCCTCTGGACAGTCACCTTAAGTCCTGGAGCCAACCTGGTACCCTTCTTCCTGCCTTCTGACCACATATTCTTCAACCTTACTGGTCACTCCTGTTCACAGCTGACTGCAGCCTGGGGCCATCTGGGGATCACAGAGGGATCTGATGCTACCTGTTTCCTTAAACACATTCAGATTCCTGGATACAAGTCTATGGCAAAAACCCAATTTTGTACAGCTAAGCAAGGTTTGCCCCTGACGTGACTGGGAGATGGGCCATTTATTTTATGCAGACAGGTATGTGTGACCTCTGGACACCAAGAAGAAGACAGTCTTGGTAAGACCCAAGGTGACAAGGTAGCAACTGGTTCTGCTACTGTTGGGGAGGTAAGGCCCCCACTCACTTGGACATTCCAGAGCAGGAACCCTCACAGAAGGTGACGTTGACTGCCATCTCTGTTTCACAGCCCTTATGCCGCAGGATGGTTGTGCTTACACGCACTTGACATGTACTTGAGTCTGCAAAGAAGACAGGCCATTGCAGAGACCATAGACCCTAACTCAGAGACCCTGGACCTGGTAAGGCTGGCCCTCTGTGATGGTCAGTATTGACCGCCAACTCAACAGGATCCAGAGTCACTTAAAAGGCAACGTTCTGAGAGATTGTTTAGATAATCTAACTTCTGAGGGAAGACCCACCCTGAATGTGGGCAGGACATCCCATGGGCTTGGATCTCAGACTGACTGAAAAGGAGAAAGTGTGCTGAGCCCCAGCTTTTATCCCTGTCTGCTTCTTGGCTGCAGACATATATGACCATCTGCTTCTTTTGCTGCCATGTCTCCCCGCCATGGTGGGACTGTACACTCAAACCATGAGGCAAAGAAAACCTGTCTTCCTTAAACTGATGTTGTCTGGTATTTTGTCACAGTCTCACAGCAGTGAGAGAAGTAACTGACACACCTTTCCTTGGTGACCAGCCTGGGACTTTGGTGGGATCTGCTTTCTCCCATGGGAGAAACTTGGATTGCTTTTGGTGGGAACTGGGTGGAGCTGGAGGACTAGATGAGAGTTATCTTCAACTTACCTTCTTTTTCACAGGAGTAACAGCAACCTATTTTCCTTACGGTTCCCTGCAGGGCCAAGAACAGAGCAGACTAGGACTGGGACAGAGCCAGGATGCGGGGTAGAAGTCATGGAGATACAGACTTCTTGGAACAGAACATTCCAGGGGCATGACAAGGGAACCACCCAAAGGCAGTGCCTTCCAGGTACATACCCTACAGTTGGACACGTCAGGGCAGAACATGGGGAGTGGAGTCAGTACATGGATTCCATTATCAGCCTTACAGAGGTACACCGTGCAGTTGTCCACATGGCTGTTCACCCAGGTTTCACTGGGCTGAAATCAAAGCACACAATAGAGATCCAGACAGGAACCCAGTTGTGGTTGAGACCTGTCAGGAGAGGATCTCTTGCACCCTCTCCAATTACCTGCACTGCCTGGCCCTCTGGCGTGAAGCAGGCATCCTGTACACACTCCCCACAGCACTGTCCTGGCACCAGTGTGTACTTGAAGCCCTGTGGGGACAGGAGAGGTAGTCAGGTTTCTCATTCATCCCAGTATACTGTAGGGGTCCTGGGCCTCCTTGGCAGGAACTCCTGAGAGGTTATGTCTTTGTTCTGTGTTATACCCCTTTCCCAGGTCTTGCAGCTTAGCTCACCCTGCTTCTTAGCCTCACAGTCTACTGTAGTGGTTCTTAACCTTCCTAAGACTGTGACCCTTTAATACAGTTTTTCATATTATGGTGACCCCCAATCATAACATTATTTCGTTGCTACTTCATAACTGTAATTGTGCTACTATAATGAATTGTAGTGTAAATATCTGACATGCAGAATATCTGATATGTGACCCTTATGAAAGGGTCATTCAACCCCAATGAGGTCATGACCCATAGGTTGAGAACTGCTGGTCTACTGGTAGCATACTGGATATGTTTCTAGTCAGCTCATCAATCTGCAGGACCTGTCCTCCAGACCTCATCATTCTCCTACTTTTCCCTTTAGAAAAAAACAAGACCTCAAAATTATAGTGAATTGGAGGACTCTCAATGATGGACTGCCATGGGTAGACTCTCAGGATGTCTGCTGGGCCACAGACTCACCTGGGGGCAGGAGGTGGTACAAAGGATATCTCTACACTCTACTTTTGGTTCTTGATTGCCCACAGAGAAGCAGGTGCATGTTTGGCAGGGAACATCCCCTGGGAAGTTCGCACCAACCTAGAGCAGATGAGGAAAACAGCTCTAAGAGAAGGTGGGGGCAGGGATGAGCACATATCAGGTCAACTCAGCTGAGTCCAGACATGTCCCGTGGGCCCAGTTCTTTTCCCCACAGTGTAATTGTTCCCATAGTTGAACACAGGTATTCAGTGGGTGGGGACTGCAGTAAGCTGGGAGACTCAGAGGCTGACCACTCAGATGTAGCAGATGTGGTAACCCCTTGTTCCACAGCTCCTGCATGCACACATGTAGGCACACTTGTGCACACACGTATGTACACAGACACACACACACACACACACACACACACACACACACACACACAATGGCCTTATGTCCTATGTCTTAAGGGCCCAGACCCCTTCTCCAGATCTACCTTTATGGCAAGGATGACAAAGCAAGGATCAGGAATTGGGGGACATGAGCTTCCCACCCACCTCAGCCTACCCCTGCTGTTCACCCTGCCTGGGTTGAGCCCTTACCCCATAGAGGGTGTCATTGTGTGTGCACATCATGGGTCCTGAAAGGAAAGGGGATTAATTATGCATCTGGGCAGTGGGG
Source organism: Dicrostonyx torquatus (assembly GCA_028555095.1). Taxonomy (NCBI): domain Eukaryota; kingdom Metazoa; phylum Chordata; class Mammalia; order Rodentia; family Cricetidae; genus Dicrostonyx; species Dicrostonyx torquatus. The sequence goes on from JAQHUG010000157.1 coordinate 3,994,962, forward strand.
CAGAAACCCTGACTCCTCCCCATCCCTGAACTCCCCTGCAGCCAGTCTCAGTGCACCCTCCCCTGCACTTCAGCCCCATTCCTACTCACGGCAGATGGAGCTGGGGCAGCAGCTGCCCTCCTCATAGGTGCGGATCAGCTCATGCCCTGGCTCACACTTGGACAGACTCTTGGGGCAGGTGGTTGTATTGCAGACTATAGAGAAGTGGCCATGTCAGGATGATGCCCATTTTGTCGTCCCCCTCCCATCTTCTCCCTTTCAGGAAATACTAGCCTCTAGTGTCATTTTTCTTTGGAACCTAGTAGGCTTTATGGCTTTTCTGGGTTTCATAAGGTTCCCTCACTCTTTCATCTCCTTGGTCCTTACCAAGTCTCTGCTCTGTTAGGTCAGACCAGAGGTCACCAGTGGTACTTTTAGGTCAAAAGCTGAAGCATCTTGAGACATCCCCCACCTGAATGGCACAGTGCAGCTAAGCTAGAGTATGTCTCTCCTATGTCCCCAGTAGGTGCTCACCACAGACTGTCTCGGAGCAGCATGGATTGTCAGCCTTGGCCCTGGTCACAGTCACAAAGCCAGGTTTTGTGCACTGTGGGAGCTCCTGGCTCTCACACTGCACTGGCTCACACTGTACTGACACAGAGCTGGGGTCGCACACACAGGACTGGCAGTTGCTGATCCAGTGTTCTCCTGGCTGAAACAGGCCAAGTCAAGATCTCTGAAGGCTCTGAGGTTCCAAAGTCCCTGGCCTCTCTGCCTGAACTCAACTCTAAGTCATGGTTTGCCTCCAACAGGTTAGCCCTCTGCTGTCTGGTGAGAGCAGGAAGGAAGCCCAGAAGCCCCATGGGCTATGAGGAATCAGCCACCCTCTCTCCTTCCTCCCTCCTCTTCTTAAGCTCAAGTGGGGACAGGGGAGCAGCACCACTCACAAACTTGGGTAGTCCATCTGGTCCCACGCAGGCTGGAAAAAAAATGAGAAAACTGTTAGTGAAGATGCTGTGGTTCGAGGCCAGGCAGAAGGGGATCATAGGCTGAGAGAACCGTGCTTAGTCCTAGCCACCTGTACCCCAAGCCAAGACCTCTGTCTTCTCCCAGGGTGGAGAAGAAAGCCCTAGAAAATTCTGAGGTGTAAGGTCCCTGAAGCAGTGGTGAAGCTGGATGTTGAGAGTCTAGCACTTGGCAAAGGAAGGCAGCTTCTCTAGCCAGCTTCAAGCAGCAGAGTTTAGACAGAATGGTGGCAGGCTCACAGAAGGCCTTTAGACGTCTTTTCCAGGCTCTTCTCACATACTAGTCAGGCAGAAGAGAGTCTGCAGATGTCTTGGATCTTGGCCTGGCCTGGCAGGTGAGGACCCTATGGGGGACAGGGGTGGGACAAGGCTTGTCCCTTGGTAGGTGAATGGCACTTACGACACTCCTGCACACAGATGTCCATGCGGGAGTTGAAGAGGAGCTGATTCTCAGGGCAGAAGCAGCCCTCTGCCAGCATCTCAGTTGAAACATTCAGGGTCCTAGTGTGAGAAGGGGCAAGCAGCAGAGTGAGGATCAGAAATGAGGTGATATCTCCAAGAGCCAGTCGTGGGGGTCCCAGGGCTTAGACCCTTCAGACATGGAAGGCCAGCTGCTACACTATTACTTAGATTGTACTCACCTAGAGCTGCAGGATGCTGGATGCAGGGGTCCACATGGCCTGTATTCCTTAGTGGGTGGACAGGAGAGGTCTGTGGGTGCAGAGAGCATCATCAGACAGGTTTGGAAGAACCAAGGAGACTGCAGTCCTGACAAATTGGATACCCCCTACTTACCACATAGCCCTTCAGTGGCATTGCGCCAGTTGGTGCACACACCCCGGGCCCGGCAGAGTGTTGCGTAGGCTTCCAGGCTTTGACAGAGCTTGTCAGTAACATTGGCATTGCAGTGGTCATTGACACAGGAACTGAAGAAGGTATCTGGAGGCATGAGCCTGTGGCACTCAGCGAAGACCCTATGACAGTGAGTGGTCAGGACTGGGAGCTCAGAGCCCAGCAGGGAGGTTAGCCAAAGGGACTACTGCCCAGGCCCACCACCCCAAAGGCCGACTCACTGGCTAAGCATCAGCTCACAGAGGGGTGCAGTGGGACATGGGGTAGAGGTGAATGTGCTGGATACTGGGGACTGGGGAGTGGTGCTTGGGGGAGGGCTAGGCTGAGCTAAGCAGCTGCTGTTGCTGCTCCTGGGAACCAGCCAGTGTTTGGCCATGTCCTGGCAGTTGGAAGCTATGGTGCCATCTGGCCGGCGACAGTCATCTGTCTGGCTATTGGTGCAGGTACCTGGTGAATAGGGTAGAGGTTACAATCAGTTTCTTGCTGTTTTCCATAGACTCATTCCATCCCCCAACTTAGGGATGCAGAGCCTGCTCATGCCTACTCACCACACTGGCCCTCAGTATTGTTGCTGAAGTATCTGTAGGGTAACCCTATCTGGAAGATGTGCCCATCAAAGGTGATGCTGGTGCCAATGGTGGAAATGTTGACACTCATTGTGGTGGTGCCGCTCAAGGACACAGTCACACCATTCTTACTGTAGCCTGAGCTTATCAACATTTGGTCCCATATGACCTAGGGATGTCCAGAGGGAAACAGTAACCAGGGAGCCAACTAGGCAGCAGTGGATGCTACTTTGCCAAACACAAAGGACATTTCTATTTATTCCTCAATCTAGAGCTAGGCATTTATTATTTGCCTAGTAAAGCTTCTACAGATCATATCTGCAGAGGGGAGAATACTCTTGTTCCTGAGGGCTTTTCATCTTTGCTTGTGTTGCCTCATGCTTGCAGTGTGGCCTTGGGGCTCTACCTGCCAGAAGACTCACCAGGCTCTCCTCCTTCCCACTGCCAGTAGTGGCGATGGTGAGGACAATCTCCATAGAGTTGTAGTTCACACTGAGGGCTCGGGGACAGAAGGTGGCATTGGTGGTAGCCCCACAGTAGTAGCTGTGAGCAAGGATGCTCAGGTTGCCATGGCGAGGGTGGATCTCTCTCATGAGCACCGAGGTACAGTTGTCCAAGAAAGTATAGGAGGTGCCATCAAATGTCAGGTAGTGTGACTGCCCCCATCCACTGCAGAAGCCTACGGGAGACTACAATTGAAGGCTCCCTTCCCAGCCCTGTTATCCTGCACCACCCCTGGGTGGTTCCTTCAGGGGAACACAGTTGCTTCATTTACAAAATAGTTATTTCCCAAACCATATCTACGTTGGGAATTGTGAATATGACATTGGTCTTAAAATGGAATAATCACAAACTATCTGGGTGATCCTTGAACCTGATGATAATGTACTTAGAAATGGCAGGAGAGAGAGACATGGAGCAGAAGGCCATAAGAAGATGGAGGCAGAATAGAGTGATGAAGCCGCAAGTCAAGAAGGTTTCTCCATAGAGATGCCTTGCCTGTCTTGACCTGACGCTAACTCAGGAATGTGAGACCCTGAGTTTGCTGTTCTAAGTCCCAAGTTTGAGTCATTATCACTCAGTAATAGAAGTTGTCATCAGGACCGCAAGAAAGGACTCCCATTGTGACTTTTTGCACTGTACCCCTTCCTGGTCACACAGCCCCTTCCTCTGCCCCATCCATGTTGCCAGCCTCCCTGTGCACACAATGTCCACAGGCTGGCACAGCATTTACATGTGCTGTTTGAGACTGACACACTGAGATCAGATGCCTCAGTCCTGTCCCATCTTGCTGGACCATCCCGCGCCTGCCCTCTGCTCACATTCACACTCATAGTGGAAATGGCAAGGCTCCTGGTCCCACACTTTGATGGGCGAGTGCTTGTTGGCACAGGTGACATTGTCCACAGGCTCTGGCTCTTCGAGGATGATTTGGTTATTTCCCTGGCACCTAGCCACTGTACAGTTCTCCAGGGTCCAGGACTCATTTACCTGAGGCAGAAGATATGCAGGGTGTTCACCTTGAGGTCATGTGGAGACCCAAGCTCTGTCCTTTCTGGACCCCCAGGTCCCTACAGATATAAATCACAGAAGGCAGCCAGTTTCTGCTGATCAAGACCCCAGATCCCATGCGCCTCTCTCAACAGGATCCACTCACTGGAAGACAGGTCACTGAGATAGGATACATGGTTGAGGTGGTGCTTTAGGTGAGCATTAGCCATGACTCAACCCAAATGCAGTTATCCCTGAGAACCCATATCCACACCACATCAGAGGGAGGCGGAGGGAGAAGGGAAGCTCACCTGCCGGGGAGGGATGGCATTATCACAGCCAGGAAGCAGGGTAGACAAAGGCACATGGGTAGAGGGCACTGGAGGTGAAGAGGAGGGACAGGCACCCTGGAAGCGGTCAAGCTCACAGTTTTGGTTGCAGGTGGCATAGAATTGGCAGCCAGCTCCATCAGTCTTATTGTAGATGACATCTCCTGTGGAAGGACAAAAAAGACACAGAAAGACATAGCCACACCCTATCTGAAGAGGCAGGGTAGCATCAGGGGGAGACATAGGGGCAGCCTGCCTGAGGGAGAAGGTTGTCCAGAGAGGGCATAGACTAAACTTTACATGCATGAAAGGGCTCTTAGCTCCCAAGGCTGACAGACCCAGGGAACAAGGGACATGAGATAGGGAAAACATGGATTTTTCTACTCACCGGGTAAGAAGAGCTGTCCAAATGCCCGGCAGAAACAGGATGATGGGGAAACTGATTGACTGGAAAAGACAGTAGACCTAAGGGTACTGAGGCCCAAGGGAGAAAAAGTAGACATGCTAAAGGTCACCTGACTGCTGGAGGAAAGATCAGGGGTGTGGGTGGTCTCTGTGGTGGAAGAGGGGGCCGCAGTAGGACCCGTGGCTCCAGGTGAAGTTGTGGAGGTCAGAACTGGAGAGGTGGGAGTGGGCACTAGGGAAGAGGAGTCGGGCACAGTGGAGCTAGTGGCCACAGGGGAAGAAGTCATGGTGTTCGAGGTCAGGGAAGTGTGAGTGGACAACAGGGTAGAGGTAGAAGGAACAGTGGAGGAGGTGGCCATGGGTGGGGTGGTGCAGTGGGTGGTGTTGTCACAGCAGAGGAGGCGCACATGGTAGTTGTCACAGTATTGCAAAGGCCCTGATTGGTTGATATTCTTGCATATCAGCCCAAATCGCACATCACACTGGACCACCTGCTCTAGAGTTTCCAGGGGCCTGTCTGGCTCCTTCTCAGAGCGGCACTGGATGTCCTTGGGCTGCTCACAGAACACAAAGCCAACCTCACGTAACACTGCATAGACCTCAAAGTCCCCGCCTCTGGGGCCAGGGTTAGGGAAGTCTGCATCAAACCAGTCTGTCCATGAGCATCGAGGTGCACAGCCCGAGTCAGTAAGTGCGGTCCATGTGGATGCTTGGGTACTTGGCACTGGGGAGCTGAGGGGATGCTTGATCTGAAAGGTAGACAGAGTGCTTGAGGCCACTGTGGTTGTGAAAGGGACCAGAGGAGTGTGGGTAGACCAGGGCAGTGCTGACGTTCGGATGCTGGAAGGGGAACTAGGGCAGTGACTATAGTCATCACAGCAAAGCACACGGATGCGGTAGTTGAGGCATACACTAAAGGGCCCTGGCTGATCCAGGTTCCTGCACACCAGACCAAAGTTCAAACTGCAGTTGATCACCTGCCTCGACTCCTGCTGAGGCACATGGGGCTGGCCAGCAACATCACATTCTAAGTCCAGGGGCTTTTCACATATAACAATTCCAGCTGCTCTAATGTTGGCAAAGGTCTCAAATTCCCCTCCAGAACTCCCAGGGATGGGTGAACTATGGTCCAGCCAATCTGACCAGGTACATTGAGGTTTGCAGCCCGTTGAACTAGAGAGTGGAGTAGAGATGACCGTAGTTCTGGTACTCAGCAGAGAGGAGGACTGATTCTCTTTGAAAGTACTAGTGGGTGTGGAAGTAGCTGAAGTGTGGATGAGGGTACTAGGAGAAACCCAAGAAGTGTTTATGGCAGTACTAGAGAGCCTGGAAGTGGTGGCAGTTCGTGGTGTAGGGGGTGAGGCTGCAGTGGTGGTGGGTCCCTGGCAGTGGCTCACACTGCAGCACAGCACCCGGATCATGTAGTTGTAACACATCTCAGATTTGCCTTTCTGGTCCCTGTTGCGGCACACCAGACCAAAGTTGACATCACATGTCACTTCCTGACCCAGCATGTCCAAACTCATGTCAGGGTAGTTCTGGGCCACACACTGAATACCCTGAGGCTG
>JAQHUG010000157.1:4007147-4031285 GCA_028555095.1 Dicrostonyx torquatus
CCACCCTGTCCACTGACATTGGGGTTTGCAGGTGGTAGAGGTCTCAAGACTGCTGATAATCTGTGTGACCATGCTGGCTTTTGAAGTGGACCCTCTCTGTGAGGTGAATTCTGATGTTGGGCTGGATGTGACAAGGCTGCTGGCTGAGTTTGTGGACCCAATGCGATGTGAAGTGGTCCTTCTTTCTGAGGTGAATGTCACTGTTTGTCTTGAGCTGTGAATTGTATCTAGGGATGTCTCTTTTCCTTCTGTGGTCCATGAGGGTGTGGACTTGGACTCTGAGGATGCTGTCTGAGTACTGTGAGTGGGCCAAGAGGACTCTCTGCTGATCTCAGGTTGGGAGTGAGTGGTGCTTATGCCTGAGGTCAGGGTGGAACTACAGGGCACGTAATCACAGCACAGAATCCTCAGCTCATAATTGTAGCAGAGTGGTGGACTCTGCTCACTGTTAAGACATTGCAGCCCCCAGGATGGATCACAGTTCACCTTCTGACCCAGCTTCTGTAAGTCCATGCTGGGGAACTTTTCAGCACGGCACTCGATGGCAGCAGGGCTTTGACACACCTGGTACCCTATCTGCCTCAGGTTCTCAAACGTTTCAAAGTCCCCACCTGTCATGCCAGGCTCTGGATGGCTCTCATCATACCAAATGGACCAGCGGCAGACCTCGTGGACACACACCGTGGACACAGTGGATACAGTGGGAGCTGAGCCTGCATGAAAGTGATAGAAGCCCTTCTCAGCCCTCCTTGTCTCAGGGCAAGGGAACAGATGACTTTTCACCTTAGCATGAGTTAGGGCCAATGCTGGCGTGTTCCAGGACCCAGCTAACAGTCTTGAGAGAGCTCACTAACTAAGGTGGGCTACACCAAGGGCAAATAGAGCCTGGGGATTTCTGTTTCCCCGATGGCAGCTCCAGCAGTTGTGCCAAGGCTTCCTGGGAAATCATAGAGGGTTGAGGACCATGGACACCAGGCAGAGCCTGGACAACTGAACAATAGATCAGGACCCAAGATGTCTCTGTAACTGGAGTTCCCTGCATTGGCCACTTGTCATCTTCCCTTGTGCCAATGTGGCCAAGCTTCTCCCTGGGTTAACATAATAGTTTCATGTTCAGGGGCTTCCAGTGAACCTGGTATGGTCTCACCTGTTGTGGTATGGGGTGCCGAGGTCATGGTGAATGTGAACGGTGTGGTGGACGAGACTGCAGGGCACTCTTCAGTTGTACGTATGATTGTCCCGTTGTCTTTGCAGATGGCCACTAAGCATGCACCAAGGCCATCCGTGGTATTGTAGACTACATCATCATAGTGGTAGGTACGGCCCTCATAAGTGCATATGCAGGCTGGGGGTTAAATGTATTGGCTCAGCTTTCTCAGCCTTCAGCCTTCTTCCAACCCCAAACCTAGAGGCTTTGCTTACCTGTAAGGTTGTGAGCACACTTGAGGCCATCAGGGGTACAGAGACTGGAGGGAAGACAGGGACTCTGAGGATCAGTGAGCATCCCCTAGCTGATGCATGCTTTAACTCTCCCCTGCCCGTTCCCAACACTCTGGGTCCCTTTCCTCTTCCCTCCCTGGCTCCCCTCTCACCAACTCTGGCAGTTCTCTGCTGTAGGGACCTGTGTGCCAATATCATGGTAGTTTCCATCATCATCATAGCATCCACACTGGGCCACACACTTCATCTGGTCCTCATCAAAGAAGGGCTGACTGGGTGGGCATTGTGGGTAGCAGCCTAGAGCAGGCAGGGATAGCATTGACTTTCTATCCTCTTGGGCATGTATCCAAGTGCCCAGTTCCCAGTCAATGGCAGAGAACCCCTAGTACACTGGGTCTACCCTAGAACCATTCATGGGTTATGAGCCTGAAGGCCTCCACCAGCACATTCCACCCTTACCTTCCAGGCCTGGCAGGTCAACAAGGCAGTGTCCAGCAGGGTTTCGACAGGTCTTCAGACAGGGGGCTCCACACGGCTGGTAATGCCACTCACACTCCCCATGAGGGTTGTAGTAGTCACAGAAAAGAGCTGAGCACAGAAGGCAGAGTCTACTAGGCCTCATGCTGGACTGCACCCAGACATACAGGCTAGGCAGATGGCCTCCTTGGGTCCATTCCCTAACCCAGATCCTGGGGCCCCCAACCTCAACTACTTCATATCATGTGTCAAAGAACCATGTGTGTATATAGATCTGTTCACACATGTAAAAATACATACATGTACACATACACAAATCAGAGTGGCCAGAATCTAAGCCAGGAGGAAAATACAGAGGCTGCCACCCACCTCATTCACTGTCCCACCCTTCAGTACCATGGACAGTGCCCAACTCACGGCAGATGTCTGGTGTCCTCCAGGACAAGCACACGCCCACATCACGGCAGGCCTGGGCATAGGCAGCCACAGCAGTGCAAAAACACTCGCAGTCACCCCCTGAGTCACAGGCACACACATCATGCACACAAGCTTCGTAGTACTTGGTAGAGTCAACCTGGAATGGAAGAGCCAAGGTGCCACTAAGGGAGGAAAGCGATGTCTGCCCAGGGGACAAGTGAATGTGGGGGAAGATACAGAGATAGCTGTAGTCCAGACCCCACACAATGGGAATGTTGATTTGGTACTGTGGCTGCTATCAGATTGTTCCAAGTGGGACCTGTCCAACACCACCTTTCCAACTCACTGTGCACCCATACACTTGTACACCCACATACCCATAACCTGCCACTCGTGCACCCACACACGTGTGCAGCCATTCACCTGAAAGCTTGTACACCTGCCTGAATATATACCTGCATGCCTGTCCACATGTATAACTATCTGGTTGGCCGTCTGTGCACCTGCACAGCTGAAAACCATGTACCGCCCACCTGTGCACGTACCTGATTGTATACCAGTTTACCTGCCTACCTGTGAACCTTCACATTTGTCTGCATGTGTACCTGCCTACTTAACTACTTGCATATCTGCCTGTCTATTGACCTGTGCACTTCCCCTCCTGTCCATATGTGCACCCATCTACTTGCACAGCTGATCACTTACATACCACTGTGTACCTACCTACCTACACCTACACTCGCCCAGACCACTGCGTGCCAACACATCTGCCCCACTTTCACACTTGCTTACCGTCACACATGTGCACCTGCCCACATGTACACCCCCACTAGTACTCTTTGGATCCTTTGATTTGGATCCGGTCACCCGGTCTACAGGCTTCATACCTGCAAGAGCATTGCACTGCGGTCCTACTTCTGTCCTTCTACTCCTGCTTCAGTGCACTGGCCCCACCCTCTATCTGCCTTCCTATAGCTGACTTGTCCACTGGACTGCTGTTCCCATGACTTCTAGTGGTTTTCTGCTTGGCTTTTTGGTGTTAGCCTCTCCATGACCACCTTGCTACCTCACTCCAGTGGAGGATCACTAGGAGACAGCAAATTTTGTCTCTTATCCGTTTGAGTTAGCTGGTACCTGGAACCCACCTGAACTTCTATACCCCTGAGAACATGCCCTAAGGATAGTGATGGCGACTCTTTCATCTGTCATTGTTTAACTTCCAGACTGGCGCAGTTGTGGGACATGTGGTTAGCCAGCCCCAGCATGGGAGAGTTGTCTAATTCTGTGGAGCAGAGGGCCCACCACTCACACTGTGCCAGCTGGCAGACCCCAGAGTAAATTCAAGTTCTTGCTTTTGCCACTAAAGGCACATCCGAGTCAGCCTTGTCAGGCCACAGTGAACCAAGCCATGGAGCAGGGTAGCCAGGAAGATTGCTGGCCACCTGTCCACAAGGTTGGCTGTGGAGACCTGGGGTACTCGGCACAAGTGAGTCACACTGGCTACCTATGACCCTACATGAGCACTTTCTGGTCATGGCCAGAAAGCCTGTGTTGTAAAACCACCTTCCTAGCTGAACACTTGAGTCTTGGCTTTAGTAACCGGGATAGACTTTGGAAATCTCCTGAGAGCCAGTTACCACTTCCTCTGGGAGAGTTCTGATGGTGTTCCTGATGCACATTGAACAGGTTTGGGGATCATCCAGGAGGATGAAGAAGGTGCCTCACTGAGAGCCATGGATGGAGACTGTAGTCAAGGACTGGTCCCAAAATAGTGGCGGTAACTCCATGCTGGGGATTTATATATAAATTCCTGCCTATCTCGTGGGAGACTTAGACCTAGAACTTGAAAACCCAGGGTCATGGACCATGTGCTCTGACTGGGTCAAGGTGGTCCTCAGAGGCCCTCTGTGTGTCTAGTCCAGTGAGACTCAATTCCTCCCAGAAAGAAGCAGGCAAATGCAAGCCCTAGGAACCAAGCCCAGATCCTACCTGGGAGTGGCAGGCGGCGAAGGTCGCACTGTTGATGATACTGCACTTTTTCTGGGCCCACGACTTGCGGTAAGGGTTGGCAGTGCAGGGGTCCTTGGGAACTGGAGCATCTGGGCAGGATGGGGAGAACTTCCAGCTATTTCCAAACTCCAGCACATCGCCCACCACAGACTGACTACGCGTGGTGAAGTCATTGATGGCATTGTCATCGAAGTTTCCACACAAGCCACAGACCCTTCCCTGCAGACACACGAGCAGAGAGAATCCTGAGCAGGTTAGGGGAGGTGGCGCAGAGCCTAGCTTGGGAGTAGAACACAGGGAGAACCCATTTCCCCTGGATTGTACCCTGTGGAACTTGCAAATGGATGTGGGAAGTGGGTCCTGGGACAGGTGGGTGAACTGAACTTATTCTCTTTAGAAGATTCTGTCTCTGCACAGGCCTGTGGGCAGGGCCGGTTCATCAGTCATGATTCCAGTACACCCATTATGCATTGCAATTTCAACTTGTCCTTCTTGGAACCTGGTGTTGTGCGTGGTCTTGGTGGCGAGGGCTTTTCAATGTCAGCTGCCAGCCCTAGACCTGTCTTAGCTGGGTCAGAAGCAGGGTGCATGGTGGCCACACTTGCCTTGTAATGCTGCTGCAGTCGGACAAACACACTGGTCTTCCTGTCCCAGGACACGACTATCCCACTGCGGATCTCAATGACCAGGAAAATGCCCATGTATCTGATCTTGTATGGAAGGTCCCCACTTGGCCCTCTCTCCACCACCTTGAAGCTCCCCTCATGAAGAATCAGCTCGTAGCTCTGTAGATAGAAAGATATAGGGCAACAATTTCAGGGAACTGGGAGACCAGGAGCTTGCCTGCTACCCTTGGGGGACTCCTCAATAGAGGAAGACTCACTGGATAAGGAGTAGGGAAACTCAGGCCGCACTCCTGCAGATCTCCAAAGGCTCACATTTGCAACGCTGCCTTATACCATCCCCCACCCACCTGAGGGGAAGAGCCAGCTGAGGAAATGCTTCATTGAGATCCAGCTGTAAGGCGTTTTCTCATTTAGTGATCAATGGGGGAGGGCCCAGCCAATGGTGGGTGGTGCCATCCCTGGGCTGGTGGTCCTGGATTCTATAGAAAGCGGGCTGAGCAAGCCAGGGGAAACAAGCCAGTAAGCAGCACCCTCCATGGCCTCTGCATCAGCTTCTGCCTCCAGGTTCCTGCCCTGCTTGAGTACTTGTCCTGACTTCCTCCAATGATGGACTATGATCTGGAAATGTAAGGCAAATAAACCCTTTCCTTCCCAACTTGCTTTTTAGTCATGGTGTTTTATTGCGGCAACAGAAACCCTAGCTAAGACACACCCCAAGCCAGCAGCTCTGCTTTCTACTTTGAATTCTGACTTCCCTTTGCCAGAAGTGGGATACTGAGTGTAATATCCCTCCCAAATATACCCATGATTCTGAGAACTTTAAAATAACACCTTACTAGAAAAAGAGCCTTTGGAGGATCTTGAGATGGGTTTTCTAAAATTACCTGGGTGTTCCCTAAGCCCAGTGACTGTTCTAACAATGACCAGAGACATATAGACACAGAGAAGAAGGTCATGAGTAGACAGAGGCAGACTGGAGTGATGCCCCAAACTAAGGACTGCTGGAACCTCTAGCCCAGAAAGGCAGGAAGGATCCTCCTGATCTACAGGGAGCACGATCCTCCTTGCTTTAATCTAATTCTGGCTCCAGGTTGGAAGACGATAGTTTCCTATTTTAAGTCCTGGGTTTGGGTCACTTGCTATCCTGTCCTTGAGAATAACTGATGGCTGGAGAACCAGAGGCAACACTACAGAGGGGGATGCAGTCCCCGGTGGCTATAAATATACTCTCACCTCCACAAAGATCTTGATGGCCTTGGAACACGTGGTTCCCGTGGTCCCACAAGGGACATTCTCAGTGACAATACGAAAGGTCCCATCAGTGCTGGTGTTACCTCTGCAGTAGTCCTGAGAAGCAAAGAGATGAGGCTCTGTTCACAGCTCAAAAATACGTGGTGGGAAGGGTAGAGAATAGTGATTCACTGGGAGGGGCCAGGGACCACACACCTGAGCCAAGGTATACTCGCAACTGCCTTCAAAGATGTAGCGTTCACCATCAAAGGTAACAAAATGGCCATCCCCATAGGCCACACATGCACCCATACAAGGTTGGTCAGTGCACTCCCACCGGCGGTTCCTGCAGGTACTGTGAAAGGAGAGGTCATTGCTGACAAGGGTATTGTCCCCTGAGACCAGCTGTCCCAGTCCTGTGCCAGTGTGCCACTTCACTTGGGGGATCAAGCTCAGACTAATCAAGCTTTGGTCTTGTGTGGGTGTGTATCCAATCACCCCTGGCTGGAGAAATAGCCCTTCCTTCCCAGAATGGGGTCCTCTGAGTAACTTGGCTCCCAAGACATGTGCTGAAGCCCCTGAAATGCCAAGACCACCTCAGACCAGTGTCGCTGCAGATACCCTCTGACGGTCCCGGAACCTACCAGTTATTGCAGTCTACCCGGATGCTCTCCCCAGGTCTATAGGTGGCCTCATTGTGTACGCAGGGGCAGTCCTCCTCAGCAATGCAGCCCCCATTCCCGTCTGCTACCAGCCCTGTGGGACACACACAGCCCGAGACGCAGTGTGTGCTGAACTGTGGACACAGGTAGCCTGGTCAGGGACTGAAACAACACCCTATTCTCTCAGCCCTATTCAGGTGCCCAGGACAGCAAGCAAGGAGACCCTGTCCTTTGATTTCCCAAGAGGAGGCCATACAGGGCCAGCAAGACCCAAAGCCACTGGCCTTCCAGTGACACCCCCACTCTTCCTGTAGCCTAGAATGGTGGATGAAGGTTGGTGTTGCTCCAAGAGGACTCACGCATTCCACGTCCAGTGTGTGACAGCTTCTGAGGCATTCAGACCCTTGGTCACCAACTGAGGCATTGTTACAGTCCAGATATACCATAGGTGCCTGGCACTCTAGGGAAGACACACATGTGAGAGAGGCCTGAAACAGGACCTTCCTGGTCTCTATGGTCTCCTGACCCTGTCTTCTTGCTGCTTGGACTGTAGCAAGTTTGGGTCTTGTGTGGCTTTGTGCTCTGTCCCAAGCACCCAAGCTGTATGGACTTGCCCCAGAGGATATATAGGGTATATCCCACATCCCCAAGAGCTCTGCGGCCACACTGCCACAGAGCCCACAGGCCCTTTTCCCCTAGTGCATCTTGGCACAGCAGCCATGGCGAAGTATGGGCTGGTCAGGGTGGAATGGTACCTGTGCTCTTCTGCATCAGGGCTCCAAGACAGGTCAGCTTCCCCTTTTCACATGAACTATAAGAGACAGGAGGACCCCTGCTCCAGGCCCAGTATCTCCCACATCCTACCCCCAGTACTCTCCATACCCCACCAAGGTCTGGGTCTCCTTGCTTCCTACCAGCACCAAGAGGATGCCTGCTGTTTCCCAAGGACCCCATGTTTCCATACACCAAAGGTTTAGTCACCAGCCTATGGTAATACTAGTAGGCCACACAAACTTCCAGGTATAGAAAGATCAGTAGCGACCCCCTTAACACAGATCTGCAAGGAAAGGGGATGGGTGAGGATGGTTTTCCTTACCACACCACCCCATTGTCCATAATGAACTCTCTGGGGGCCACCACAGTTCCATGGAAGAAGCAGGGGCACTCCTCATCACGCACACAGTGACCCTTGTCATTCAGGAAGGTGCCTTCAGGGCAGGTGCAGCCATCCACAGGCACAAAGGAGACGCCACAGGTGACATCAGCCTCACTCAGAGAGCGGCAGGTAGGCTCACAAGTGCTCACTGCATAGGAGTAGCTCTTGGTTTTGGGACAGTTGTTCATGTACTTGACTATAGGAAGAAGAAACAGTACAGAGATATCAATGGCTGTGTGAAGTGACACGGCCCTTATTCTTCCCTACTGTAGACTAGTGACACCATCGCTGACACAACAGGATGCAAGGTTCTTGTAGGCATGGGACAGGAGATGATAGCTACTGCTGTCAAGGGTCCCAAGTGCCCCTATGCCAGAGTGACAGACGACTGTGGGGAGGCCTAACCTGTGCCAAGGAGCCTTGGTTGCCCACAGCATACTCACAGCAGACATTGTCCCTCCAGCCACTGAGCAGCACGCCTTTGGCAGCACAGGCATGCACATAGGAGGACAGGGCAGCACACATGCAGTCCTCGCTGTTCTCACAGTTGCACGTGTCAAAGAGGCAGTTCTGGGAGATAAGACATCAGGAAGTCAGGTACCTCTGTCTCCTAGGTTCCTCATTGCTCACTGAACTTTCCCATCAGCATCTGTCAAACCCTGCTCAAGGCCTGGACCTGTGGCTTCCCAGTGGGAGCCACCCAGTCAGAAACTCTGACGAGCAGGGTCTTGGAGGTGTGGCCTGGGATTCATGTTAAGGACAGTGTCAGAAGCCACAGGGTAAAATGGCAGCCAGAATGGAGAACAGACCTGGGTTCGGGAAGGCCTGAAGCCTAAGGCAGGGGCCCTGGGGAAGAATCTCCACAAGACAAAGGTGTTGCTCTAACCGGGCTGCACATAGGGGGCTTGGATGGGTTGGGCTCAGCAGGGTGTGTCCAGTGAGGCATCATGGAAGTGGGTTACCCAGAGACACACCCTCAGGGATGGAATGATGTACTGAAGTTTAGGGCTTTGGAGTGCTGTTTAAAGTGTGTCCCCCAAAAGGTGCTCTGTCATGTCTGAATGGGGCCAGCATAGAAAGAAGCCTCTAAGGGGGAGCCTAGGGAGACAAGACCATGAGGTATCTCGGTTCCAGCACCTGCTGTCCTTACAAGAGGGAGGTTGGGCACACACTAGGACCACTAAGGACCTTTCTGAGCTCCCAGAACCTTCTTTTTCAGCTTCTCTGTTGGTGAAACCTTTAACTGAGAAGTAAACACCAGAGTGGGTAGTGGTGGGAGGACCCGGGAGTCCAGCCTCCAAGGGCTCCTATACCTGCCCCACCCAGGTCCAGCAGACCATGGTCTCACCGAGTAGAAGGGCACCGGGCTGACAGTGGCATGGCAGGCTGAGAAGACTCCTGAGCTTTCGGTGAGCATGGAACACCACTTCTGTGCATAGTTCTCTAGGGAAGGGAGAAATGTTGGCTGCCCTTCACCTGCTTCCTCTCCAACCCTAACCCCTCATGCCTTCCTGCCTATGTGGAAATTCTCTGAGCCCTTCCTCGGGGGGCGGTTATGTGGCCCCAGAGGTCAGGAAGGGCTGTTGGAATGGCCAAAGACTAGAGAGGGTGCTTACCAGTCTCCACGCTGTATGAACAGGGGTCCTCAAAGGTATTCTTGGAATTGGGGCAGGAGGCTTGAGTCTTCCAGGTGTTGGAGAAGGCTGCCCCTGTGCCCTCCACTACCCCACTGAGGGCTGTGAAGTCATCAGCCTGGTTCTGGTTGAAGTTACCACACAGGCCTAGTGACCAGAGTCAGGAGGTCAACAGGTTGTTCAACCTTGCCACTTTCCCCAGGGCTGTTGTCCCTCTAAGCACAATCAAAGGAGGACTGGGAAGAAAGACCCTCCCTGGTGTTTCATTCTAGAACTGCCCACAGATGAGCCGCTAACAGGACTAGCTCCATCTGGGGAACACAGCAGATATGTCCTCCCAGGTCACTCCGCAGTTACTGGGCAGCTGTCAAGTGTGCTGGGTGGTGCAGGGGTCTCCACTGAGCCAGTGATTCCCAATCCCCTTCCACAGGGGATCCCACTTCACAGCCTAGAGTTAGGGTGGACCTGACCCCCACCAGTCTACCTGCCCCACGGTCCCACCCCAAACCCGCTGGTGCCTCACCACACATCTGGCCATGGTAGGAGGGGTCCAGCCTGACAAACACCTGCATGATGGGCACCAGCTGCACCTGCAGTTGCAGTCCCATGCCTGTCTGCACCACGATGAAGAAGGATGAAGGACTGAAGATTGTGACGTTGGCTGTAAGATTAGAGGGGTTAGACATGCTGGGAATTGGCCCACCATACACGGCAGTGCTGGCTGGCACAGGAGGGTGGCACCTAAAAAAATCTCATGCTCAAAGCTCCCAAATGTGCATGGGTTATAAATGACTGCCAGCTGCCCCTGAGAGAGCATGGTTGGCACTGCCAGACGTAGGATTCCCATTGAACCAGGGGTAGCAACTTGTCACTCCAGGGGAAACACTAGAGCTGCCTGAGGCCACAAAGAGTCCCCAGGAGCTAGACTCTACTCAGGGCTGATTGACCACTGGAAGTGCCAGCCTTGACTTGCCATCCCAGGGAGCTACACACCTGCTGACATGGGAAGCTGAGTAAAGATGGAGTTCAGGAACACAACACCGTTGGCCTGGATCCGGATGACCTGGTCGCATGTAGTGGACACAGTCAGTACCCACAGGGCCCATCCAGCCACTTATAGGAAGAATTCTGACAGAATCCCCCTCCCCAACCCTGTGACAAAGCCAGGATGGAATCTCAGGCCCGCCCTAGCAGTAGGTTCTCTCCACAAGGGTGATGGCTGCTCCTACGTGAGGACTTAGAGAGGGAGTAGCAACCTCTCTTTACTCTGGCTGGTCACTAGTCCACATACTTCCCTAATCTGTCACGTGTAGCCCATAATGTGGTTGCCGTCAGAATCCCAGTGCTTACCATGTCCCCACTATTGAGGTTGAGTGTAACCGCTTTGAGGCAGTTCTCTGTATCTGTCAATCCACACTTTCGCAGATCGACCAGCACAGTGAAGCCACTATCCGCACATTTCTGTCAAGAAACCCAAGATGTGGTGGAGTTCTCTTATGTATAACCTCTCAAGATCTGGAGGGCTTCTGGAGGTATCCTCAGATACCCTGGTTCACCATAGGGAACTTGTCATGGGCCTGGGACTTCCCTGTCAGCATAGAAGCTCTCCTTGACCTTCGCCCCTGCTGTGGACCCTCACAGGACCCTGTGGACCAGGATGGTGGCCATACCTTGGACAGGATGTAGCTGCAGTCCCCATGCACATTGTAGAGTTTCTCATCATAGGTGAAGACATGGGACCCGCCTTGCACAGAGCAGGTGCCGGGGCACAGCAGGTCCTGGCACTGCCACAATCCCCCAGAGCAGGTGCTGTGGGGGAGTTCATTAGCAGAAGGGTTACAGTGGGAAGACGCAAGCCTCACCCTGCACACCTCCACAAAGGCTAATAAGCTTACCAGGAGCTGCAACTGGTATTGAAGGACTCTCCAGGGGCATAAGTGTGGCCACCGTGGGTGCAATGGCACTGCTCCAGGGGCAGGCAGCCCAAGTGCCTGATGTCATCCAGCACAGTGCCTGAAGGAAGGGACAGTGGTTACAGATGCTCCTGATATAGGGAACATGGGGCAGCTTGCCTCCAAGACAATCCCAGTCCGAGGCAGGGGATGGTCCCCTCGTCTAGAATGCTGCCCTAGCCTGAACTATTTGGTACAAGCTCCTCTGGGCCTTAGTTTCCCTATAGGACCTCAAGGACTAAAAACACCTGTTTTCTGTGCATAGATCATCAGATCTCATTCTTGTTAATAATCAGTGTCCATCCTGTCTTTCACTTTGGGATGCAACCCCTAGCCAGGCCTATTGCCGTTAGGAGTGGAGATGATCAGCTGAGGTGGAGACCATGACCCCAAAGGTAGCCATGGAGGGGCACAGGGCCTGCCTGGGGGACAGAAGCAGCCATCCATGCAGTGATCCTCGCAGAGTTGAGAGCGTTGGGGGTTGGAGCAGGTATCCACACAGGGTGAGCTGCACTCCTGGTGTTCCATGTTGAAGGGGCATGTCCAGTCTGTAACAAAGATAGCTCTTGACCTAGGAGAAGTGGGTCCTGACTGCTTCAGTCAGTGGAAGCCATGCTCACTCCCTGCTCTCATGTCCCCTGAGGTCCCAGAAAGCCATCTGCTAAGTAAAGTAGCAGACTAGAGAGCAGGGACCCAACACTTCTCATACTTCCTTCTCTACCTATGGCCACCTGAGGCCACTGCTCTCCAGGAGATCCTACTTCAAGGTTCTGGAGCCTTATCTTGTTGCTGTGCTCAGGGACACAACTGAATATCCACTCTGAGACCAACAGCAGAACCCTCAGGTACAGCATCTTCCCCTCAACCTCCCCACCACCTCCTCTTTCCCTGATGTTCACCCTTTCTGTGGCCCTTGAGTGATTCTCTTTATCTTGACTTCCTAGCCAGGGTCTAAGCTCAGACTGGGCTATACTCTAGTGAGGATACTCACTGCAGAGATCGGGACTCCTCCAGTTCTGTGGATGGCCTCCTGCATGGGCACACTGGCGGGAATATTCAGCAAAAGTGGCACATGGGCATGTGGAGCAGCGGCACAGATCCTGGACACAGGCATCCAAGTACATGCTGACATCTACCAGGGCAATGCACTCGGCAAAGGCAGGGCCAAGGAGGATGCGGCGGCAGATGTCCTCCTGGGGAGTACAGAGAGGCTCAAGCAGGACTGCTATGACACTTCTAATAGAAACCCTGCCCTTCCTAGGCCATAAAGAAGCCCCTTCTTCACCTGGAGGCTCCTTCCACCTATACATCCGTTTGTCTGTCTGTCCATCCATCATCCATCTACCATCCATCTATCATTCATTAATCACTCATCTACCCATCCATCCATTAATCACCTTCTTTATCCATCCATCCATCCACTCATCTATCATCCATCTACCCATCCATCCATCAGTCACCTACTTTATCCATCCATCCCGTCATCCATCAATCACTTATCCATCCATCCATCCATCCATCATCCATCCATTATCCATCCACCTTCCTTTTACATTATGCTATACAAATACTGTGCTGTGCCTGGGTACAGAGCTCTACTTGGCTCTGAGGGAGTGACCCAGGGCTCTCTGTTCCTCTCACCTCCTATTTCAAGGCTCCAAGACATGCTGGCTTGTGACTTGTGCACCCAGGAGAGTGCAGAATGCACTCCTGTGTTGTGACTCAGAAGACAGGGAAATAAAGATAACGCCAACCCTTAGGTAGCCCCCATGGACTCCGTGCTGCTACTCAATCCCTTCCTACCCAGTACCCCCAACAGGCCAGGATTTGACAACATTCTTGTTCACTTCACAGTTTAGGTAGGAATCAGGCATTCTACTAGTTTCAGGGTTTCTGGAGTCAGATCCTAAGGATGAGTCCTCCCTGCTCATAGGAGGGCTCCTTGAGTGTCCACCTTGGCCCTCTGTGTGGTGGTGGGTACACATCTCCTCCATACACATCACCTACACACAGAGAACTTGTGTGCCCTGGTGAATGGGGTGTGACTTCCATCAAAAATGTGATCTATTTGGTCCCATGGGGGAAAGCCAACTTGGCCTGCCTCCCTCAGGTCTGAGCAGCAGTCTCCTGAGGGCTTAGAGGCCATTCTCTGACTGTTCTGGAGCAGGAAAGCTCTCACTGTCTTGTCACCTGAGGATGTTCCTCAGCCTTTGGCCAGGAAGTCCTCTGGTATTCTACCAGTTGATGCAGGCCTTGTACTGTCCCCAGCCTTGGGAGCTGTGGTCTGATCAAGGTGCTTACACTATCTGTGCAGTTGCTGACCACTGAGGGCAGGGTGTC
Organism: Dicrostonyx torquatus; assembly: GCA_028555095.1. Lineage (NCBI taxonomy): Eukaryota > Metazoa > Chordata > Mammalia > Rodentia > Cricetidae > Dicrostonyx > Dicrostonyx torquatus. The sequence continues at coordinate 4,021,092 of JAQHUG010000157.1, forward strand.
CTGGCACTGCTCTGTAGGACCATCCAGCTTCTGCAGGTTTCCAAACTGTACAGGGGTCAGCCTGGTGTCTGCAGGAGGGAGAACTCAGTCAGAAGATAGACTTCCTGAGGTGACTAGGTGGCTATCAGAGGACTCTATCTGGCGCGTGTGTGTGTGTGCGCGCGCACACACACACACACACACACACACACACACACACACTTCCCTCCTCAATGTCTCTGCAACACCCCCATCCCATGTCCCTCCTGGACTTCCTTGGGACCACCTAGCCTGAAGACTCAGTGGCACTCACTGTGGGCGTAGAACTCATTGACAGCTGGGAGCCCATTGAAGTCACCGCACAGCCCACACGTCTGGTTAGAATATTTGGAGTCCAGCTCCAGCTGAGAGAGTGAGACAGAGCAACTTCAGCCTCAGGGCTTGTGCTTTGGCTCCAGGGCCTACCTGGTAGCTTCCCACCCCACTTGCCCAGGGGACCATAGCAGATATTCCCCCAATAGTCTGTAAGGTCCCTATAATAGGTCCCTAGAGAAGCTGTGGGTGAACTGTGAGGGTATGGGGGAGGCCGTATGGGCTGTGGGAGGCTGCAGGAAGCCATGAGTGACTCTGAGAGTTTATGAAATCTGTGGGGAACTTGTGGGGCCTATGGAAACTGTGAGGGGTTATAGAGGAGAATGGGGGGCTGTGGGAGACGGGGGATTCTGGGGATCTGTGGAACTGAGAGGGGATTCTATAAGGCTGTAAGGGCCTGTGTAAGGCCTATGTAGGGTTATGGGGGGGGGCTGTAGGGAACTGTGGGTGAATGTCCTTACCAGAGCACTGTCTTCATGCCACAGGAAGGTGAGGACTAGCCGGATGCTGACCTTCACATACCCACTGGCCTTCTCCATCAGAAGACCTGCACGGTTGTAGGGAAGCTCCACCCTAGGCAGAAAGTTCTGGTCTTCCTTCAGCGGGGTATGAGCAGGGGCTGTCCCCCCCCCACTTGCTCTGCTCCTGACCCCTCCCCAGAACACCAAGTAGGGACATAGCAAAGTCTAAAGACCTGGCTTGAATATGTTTCTTCCCAAGACCCAACTCACTGCTGTCCATCCACCAGGACAGAGCCATTGGTCAGCTCAATCACCAGCCCCTGGGCCCTGAGGACCACATGAGTGACCACGGGCCTGGAGCCCTCAAGACCACGACGCAGTTGAATGTTGAAGTCCTCATAGATGGCCCCACAGTGTGAAGAGAAGACATAGTTACAGAGGCCGGGGAAGTGGAACATGTCACCGTCAAAGGTCTTGTAGTGGAAGTCACCCCATGTGCTGCACACTCTCCCATTGTGTGCCAGGTTGACGGCTACAGGGAAACCAGACGGAGTCACCACTGAGAGCCAGCACTGCATACCCAACTACCTAAGGGACAACCTCCTGGGGTCACGGCAGTATCTTTGGAGCAGAGACACCAATAGCTACATGGGCCAGTTCTCTGCTATCTCACTCCCTCAGTTGCTTGGATAAAACCTAAGGACCCAGACCCATCCCTCATCCCTTTCATTTGCTACAGTCTAGACACGACAAGGCAGTCAACATATGTTCCCCAGCAGGTTCCAGACCCTTTCCAGAGCTGTGCAGAGGCCTCACCCTATGTCAGCTTCAACCAGACTGGCAAGCCCCGCCCCCCACTCTCATTGGCTTGACAGGCAGTAGGTACTGCCCACTTACGGCTCATGGTCGGGAAGACAGTCATGGGTGGGATGAAGGTGATGTGCTGGGTGGACGAGGATGTGGGAGCTGCAGTAGGAAGGCCAGGTCACACTGGGGCTGGGGCTGGGGATCTCCTCCCTGGCCACCCACTCTCTTCAATGCCCACCTCAAGGAAATCAGGAAGCCTAGGACTAACAGGTTGGTTCCAGGCTATCCAGTTTCTCCTTGGTCACCCCTTGATCCTCCCCCTGAAGCCTCCTCCTGTCTACCCAGGAGCTCTTCCTCTCCTGGGTGCTCCTGTCTGTGTGTGCCCAGCACTGCCTTCGGGCAGAATGGACTAGTCAAGAGTCTCATTGTGTTAACTGGTGTGGGGAGACCATCTGCCTGTCCCACCTGAACCCCATCCCACTCACTGCTGCCCCTGCCACCAGAATATGACTCCCCAGCCCAGAGCCTGAGCCACATACCACTATACACTTTCTGACCATCTCCCGTGAGTTCGGGGTGTTCTGAGCTCAGTTCTACCTGGGTCTGGCTTTCTGCAGGAAAGGAGAACACAAGTCAAGAAGAAGCCATCAGACCATGGCCACTGCTCTGGCTTAGTGTGAGGCTCGTGGACTGGCTCTGGTTCCAGGTCAAGACCCTCCTGTAGTCTCCAAAAACCTGAACAGACTTGGGCCTGGCAATTTCAACCCCATCAGATGTAGTAGCTTTCAGTCATTAACCATCACCAAAGAGCCAGGTGTCCTCAGGAATTCTGACCCTTCCCCTGCAGTGGTCCTCGCCACCTGCACCTATGGAGTGATGCCAGTAGTGGGGCAGATTGCCCAGTGACTTGAAGAAGTCAATTAGGAAACCGTATTAGTATTGGAACTGTGACCATCTGTCGGGAGGTGACAGTCAGCCCCATCACTTGAGTTCCTTGGAAGACGAAAACTGGCTTTGTTAGGGAGAATACAATCAGAGGTTTCCAAGAGGGACACAGCAGAAAGAAACCTATGATCAGAGGCAGCCCCAACCTGGAGCTGGTCAGGGAAGGTGGCATGAGGGGGTGCAGTTCTTGGTGCAGGATGTCCACTCTCAGCGACCTGGATGGTCCATTACCTCTGGGCAAGGCCACCTCCACAGCTGCACTGCTAGAGGCCCAAGAGAGCTTCAACCTCCACAACTCAAGCTCCAAAGCCTGATGGCTCCTTAAGGCCAGCACTTTGCAGGAGACCATGTCCCCCAGGCCTTGACCCAGATGGCCACTTGCTCCAGTGCCATGGGCAGCGCGGCTTCCTGTTTGATTTTCCCAGCGTGTCCAGCTGACATTTGGAAACCGCAGGGACCATCCTGTGCATTAATCCTTCCTCAAGGGCCCCGCTTGACTGCATTCCCCAGAGGGCATGGCCTCTCCCTCTGTCCATTACTGATCCCAGATCCACAGCCTCTCCCAAATGTTCCTGGCCCAGCCCTTCCGCTGCCATCTGATGGAGAGCCCCATGGGTGAGGGCCCCCACCCCAAGCACTCCTGGTCTATGCCAGTCTCCCTCAGGCTGAGATCTCTCCGTCTCCACTTAGCTAGAGAGTTGTCAGCCACACACACTCCCCATCTTGGTCTGGGTTACTGCTTCCCATCTGGACAAAAACCAGATCCCTTTTATGTGAGGGCCCAGCCTCTCGCCCTTACCCCAGGCACAGAAACACTCCCCCAACCCAGGGTTTAAACTTGCTCTTCCCAATTAAAGCCAGTGGGGAGGAGGTAGGCGCAGCACTCTGATGGACAGGACCTTGCTTAGGGAAAGCCACATTGTGGAGGGAGGGATAAAGTCCAGGAGAGCAGTTCCCAGCCAGCAGATAGCCTTGGAAGCAAGAGAGACAACCATGGCCTCTCTGGCTCTCCAAGAATGGGCTTTGGGGATCCCACCCTCCCTTACTGTCTGTCTTCTTTTCACAGATACAGGAAGCCTGGAGCTGAGGTTCCCTAGTCTAGGGAGCAGAGCTTGGAGAGGTCATGACACTTAGGGATTCAGGCTAGCTCTGCTTGCTTACAGCTGAGCCCTGTGGGAGCCATCTTTCCAATACTGCTGACATCGTTAATGTTGCAGCTTTCTCAAGAGCAAACTGGCAGGGAAAACAGCTTTGCTGACAAGGGTCACACAGCCCACCTGACTCGGTTCTGGGTTCAGATCACAGCTCTGGGTATTGGATCCATCTGATCTGGCCCCAGCCCTAATACCCGGAGGCAGAATCCACTTCACCAAGAAGGCCCCAGCCTTGAAGATCACCTTGGTTGGTACTTGTGACCCCAGCAGTTGGTGGGAGAGCAGGGCCTGTCCTTGCTAGGAGTCTCTGTCCCTTCTAATTCTGATACAGACCTCGCTGACTCAGAAAGACCTCTGTGATCCCCACGTTCATCTCCCATTCCTGTTTCATTTCCAAAGCCAAGACTATCATGGGGTTTTCACCCACCAGGGTTCATACCTTGAGGCTTAGAGCACCTGACTTCATTGAGACCCCTCCATCAAAGCCAGGCTCTGAGGCTGCTGACAGAGCTAGAGGGTGGGGCATAGGTCCAGAGCCCAGAGAACTGCAAGACCTGGGACCATGATGCTGGGGACAGTGGGAGATGCCTGTCGTCTCAGGAGGGAAAATCCCCAGGTGGAAGTCATCTCTCTGGGAAGATCGTTTTTAGAGGGCAAGGGGCTTCGATCTTACCTGCTGGCCATATGGTGAACAAGGCCACAGAGGCCCAGACCAGAGCCCAGTTCCAGCTCCTGCTGCCCATCCTAGGGACAGCACAGAGGGCAGGCAGGAGGGACTGAGACAAGGCACTTGCTCCCTGGGGGCCTGGACTTATATAGCAGAAGACCTTGGCCCAGTGCCCAGTTCCTAGGCCAAGTAAGGCACTGTCTACTCCCTGCACAGCCACGTGTGTTTGCTCTTGGGGAGGGGCTATGGCAGGAAGAGGCCATGGAGGAGGAAGGATTTGCAGCATTGTGCCACCCGACAGAGGGCCCCCACCCCCTGCGGCTTCTGAGAATTGGGAGGGTGTAGATAGGGCAGGGAAGGGCCAGCGCTTGGCCAGGGGGTGGAGCTGGCTACTCTGGATTTGAAGCCCTGGGCCTATGGAGTGGGTATTTTGTCAGGCAGTCCTATTCCAGCTCCTCTGGGAGCCTGGACACTACAAGGATCAGGGTCAAAAGGTTGGCAATCTTGCCTAGTGTTTGCTCAGGAACCTAACCCTAGGTGGTTGGCACTGAGTCCCTAAAGAATGGGCAAGGCTTGAGGGTGTGCCTGCTCCTCAAGGGTCATCCCTCAGCCTGGAAAATGGGATTCTGGTTGCATTCCAGATGGCCATGGATCTGGTAGAGTCCCTGTAGTTTCTGGGGGTCCCAGAAGAAGGGAACCCCTCACCGACTGTGAGGAAGGACGCATCTCTGGGCCCCTGTCTGCTGCTGAGCTCAAGCACGTGATGAAAATGAGGCCCTGTACCAATGTAGGCCACAGACTTCCCCTAGTGAACTCTACCTCTTCCTACGGCTGCCTTATTAACCCTGGGTCTTGACAAAAGGCCTTGACCTACCTGGGGCCACAGCTGATGGAACTGGTGAACCTCGGGGGCACAGTGGGGTGAGGGAATGACTGGGACTTTCCTGACCCTACTGCCCACCCTGAAGGTGAGTTCCAGAGGCTCAGCCCCATCAGTTGTGTAGGTTGGGCTTCCTGAGGGTTTTGGGGACAAACCCACCAATGCCATTTCTAGGCCGCTGCAGAGAGCAGGATGCTCATATTGTAGCATGCTTTCCCGTTAGATGCGCACAGAATGTGTTTGCACCCCTCTCTTACAGCTGTGCAGTCACCAGCAATGCACACCAGATCACAGCAGCCTGAGAAAGTTCCTAGGGGTGGGCCAATTTGGGGGAATGTCAGGTGTTTGAGTGACTTCAGTATCCTGGAAGTCCCTCCCTGACTGTCCCCACACTTAACTTTCTGAGGATAAATTCCTAGAGGTGGAATGTTGGGAAAGTGAAACATCCACAGGAAAAGCCTTTGAACTGAATCACCACCTAGAGGTCAGCTGCCATCAAGCAACAGAACACAGGTAGGGCTGGCGAGGATGCAGTGAGGCGGGAATCCCACTTAGTGGGCAGCCAAGTGGGGCTTATGTTGAAAACAGAAATGCTGTATAGCCTAGCAATTCTACTGTGAGAAAAAGAGAAAACAATGACTAACTAATGCTTTTACCCCTCATCTAGTGACCCCATCCACGGCTGCTAAAACAGGAATGTCCCAAAGGCTTGGACAAGACTGATGGTGAATCCCTGCAGTGGAATAGTATGCAGACTTAAACAAAGAGGGCATTCTGATACCTACTGCAACCTGAGTGGACCTTAAGGATTCTGGGCCCTAAAGGGAGAATCCTGCAGGATCCCACTTCTGGAAGGACCCCAGAGTTGTCAAAGTTGCAGAGACAGAAAGTAAGTTGGGATGCCAGAGGCTGAAGAGTGTGTCTTTAATGGGCCAGGGTGTCCGCTGGGAAGATAGAACGTTCTAGAGGTGGATGTGGGCGGCTGTGCATGCTGCTAAGCTGTGTCCTTGGCTGTAATCAGCGTGGATAAAAGTTTACGATGTGGACTTCATCAATGATGATGTCGAATCTGCTCACATTTGCCCCTGACATGGCAGAGGCCCCCAGGTTCCTCAGTGTGCTCAGGCTGGCTGTCAGGCTGGCCCGTTTTTCATCTTTGTCTGCAATTTCTTTAATGCCCAGTGCATGTGTATAGCACGTGAGGCCCATGGCTCCTGCTTAGAGACCTGGTGCTGGGTCTGGTATTGCATATCGGACCTTCGCTCTGTGTGCTGCCCGTCAGGATCTTCAGATCTGCCATGTCCTCTTTCATGTCGAGTCCCACTTTCTGCTGCCAAATGGTGCTGCCGAAGGACACCCAGGGATGGTCTGGAGAGTGGAATGTCCCCTTCCTAGGTGGTCTGTGTCACCGGTCGTGGCTTGCCTAGGCCCCTGCTGCAACCTGTTCTGGGCTTTCCTACCCGCTCACAGGCTGGGCAACAGCTAGTGCTCAATTTCACTTAATTCACTGTTGAGCTGGTTCTCAAGGGGAGAATCCCATAGACTCCCACCTCTGGAGTGCCCCTGGCTACCTTACCAGTTTCTCTCCCGTGCTCAGGACCTGGCACCCTGTGTCCACTGATCTGGGCCCAGTGGGCCTCATCCACCCCCGGCTCATTGCCAACTCCTGTCTATCCTCACTTGGGAAAAAAAAGAAAACCAAACACTGTAGCCTTTGTGCCCACAGCAGCGCACAGTAGGCACCCAATAGATACACACATTGCACCGGGGTAGCTGCAGCTCCCTTGTTCTGGCACTGTGCACACCTCTGGGGATGGAGGGTGACAGCTTGTTGGGGTCGTGGTTGTTGAGACATCCCGGATGTGGTGGCCACCCGGCCTGTTTGCACAGCCTTCCAAGTTTACCTCTTCACAGTTGAAGGAGTTGGAAACTGTGGACAGGGAGGAGAGGGATGGGAGGGATATGGTTGTTCCTGCTTGGCAGGGGTGGGAGGGGAGCAAGCGGCTGGCTAGCCGCCTCCTGGAGTGCAGAGTGTGTGTGTGTGGGTGCCTCGGCTATGCCAGGAACCAGCTCTGTGGTTTTGACCACAGAGCCTGGGGCGGGACCCTGTCCTTCATCTTGGTCTCTGAGCCCAGGGCCAGCCAGGACAAAGGGAACTGCACTGGGTCACACAGAGCTCAGGGATGAACATGGTCCCTATGGACAAAGGTTCCCCAGGGCCACAGAGAGCCCGTGGTGACTCATCCTAGTTTGGGCACTGCTGGGCCCATGTACCCAATACATTCACAGGTTTCTAGCAAGACCAGTCTTCAAGAGGAAACAGATGGAGAATACATGACTTTCATGGCCTCCAAACTCTAGCCTGTCACCACAGATGCTGCATGGTGACACTGGAGAAGCTTTTGTGGTTACACAGGTCACCCTGACTCTAACACCCTGCTCCTCTGAGTCGTCATCACACGAGGAAGGCTCAGCATGCACTTCCAACCCTGGATCCAGGCTTCACGAGCATGCCTGGCTCCCCCTGCCTCCTCCAAGGACCTTGATCTCCCTGACCTCCACCGTGGACCTCACACAATTGCTTTATGGTCTGTCTTTCCCTCTGTACCTTTCTAACTGATGATCTAGCTGTGAGCCTGTGCTGACCCTGACAGGGATACGACAAGATCCATGGGGTCCCTTCAAGTCCGGCACCAAGGCTGGGCTGCTTGAGACAGCAATACAGTTATTCAGGAGCCAAGAGAAGGTCACTCTGCTGTAGGAGGGCAGGTGGGTGATGGGAAGCCTCCTGAAGACTAGAGGATGGTGACACCAGAGATCAGGCATCAGGGCAAAGGCCCTAGCAGGGACTGGCTGGTTCAGGGAGCCTTTAAAGTGTGACTAGGACTGGCACAGATTGTGAGGGAGCAAGACAAATGGGCAGGTCAGGTAAGGGGGGACTTCAGGGTTCTTCTCCAGTTGGAGAAATTAGGGATATTAACGGGAACATTTAAGTAGAACTATATGCTATATGAGCTAGGTAAAATGGATCTAAAATAAAAATCCCCCATTTCTCACACCTAAGCATACAACCTGGAGCATGAAGCATATTTACAGTGCTGTGAAGACATCCAAACCATCTATGTCCAGAACTTCCCATCCTCTCAAACCAAAGCACATCTCGCTTCCTCCGGCAGTGACAACCCATCTGTGGCAGTTCGAATGTAATTGGCCCCCATAATTTTATAGGGAGTGACACTGTTAGGAGTGGCTTTGTTGGTGTGGATATGGCCTTGTTGAAGGAAGTGTGTCACCGTGAGAGTGGGCTTTGAGGATTCCTATGCTCAGGATACCGCCAAGTGTATTAGTTGACTTCCTGTTGCTTGCAAGATGTAGCAGTCTCAACCTCAGCACCGTGACTGCATGCATGCTGCCATGCTCCTGTCATGATGGTAACGGGCTGAACCTCTGAAACTGTGAGAGAGCCACCCCAATTAAGTGCTTTCTTTATAAAGACACCATCTCTTCACAGCAATAGAAACCCTAACTAAGACAGAAGTTGGTAGCAGGACTGGGGTGTTGCTGTGATCAGCCTGACCATATTTTTGTTTGGAGGAATATGGACCTGGGACTGTGGATTAAAAAAGCAGTGGAAAGCTTTAAGTGCTGCTTAATGCTAACAGGAACATGGAAGACAGTGGTGTTGAGTGTGATTTGATAAATTGTGGTGTGCTCACTCAAGAGGTTTCCGAGGAGAAGAATTTTAGTATGCTGCCTAGAGATCATTCTTGTGATATTTTGGTGAGGAAAGTGGCTGCCTTTTGCCTTTGTCTGAAGAGTCTGCCTGAGGCGAAAATGAAAATTTTTGGATGAATTCCACTGGCAGAGAAAAACACAAAATAACCTAGTATAGACACTGTTGTGTGATTACTAGTGATAACCCTCATGAAGATTTATAATGAAAAGGAGCAAGCTGAGCAGGGTAAATTACAAAATGAAAATTTTCAGGAAAAAAGAACATCAGGAAGTGGAATGGAGCTAAAGTCTCTGTTCAAGGAGATAAATGGACTAAGAAATGGAATATAGGGAGTGGTGACCTCAGGGCACCCACTAAGTTTCCAACTTGTGGAAAAGAACTAAAGAAAAGCTTAGAGCTAGGTGTGATGAGCACACTTTTAAACCTAGCACTAGGAAGGCAGAGGCTGGCAGATGTCTGAGTTTCAGGAAAGCCTGGTCTACAGAACAAGTTTCAGGACAGCCAAGCTTAGGCAGGGAAGGACAAAAAGTTGGTGAAGTTGTAATTGAATTAGGAGGCCATGTTCCAGTCCCAGTAAGCTGCAGAACTTGGCAGTTTCAGCGCACGGTTCTGGAATCTGCCTCTGTGACAAAGGAAAGCCACCGAGGCCAGGCCTGTGTCAGGGGTGTCCCTGAATGGAGGCTTAACAGAAAGGCCATTGTGTGAACCTGTGATGTTGAAGCCTGGATTGCCTTGGAGAACCCAAGATGTTAGAGATGCCAGAGTCGTGAAGGGAGTTGCTAACAGGGAGTGGGAACAATCCAAGAGAAAGAAACGTGTTGCAGTCAACAAAGCTGAACAGAGTTGGGAATCTGAAGAGCACTTTGACATCAGCCATTGAAATGCAGAATTTGGAGTTTGCCCAGATGGTTTTCAGTCTTGCTTTGGTCCAGTATTTCCTCACTATGCTCCCTGCCCTACAGTTTGGAATGGAAACGTACATCCTGTACCATTATATGTTGGAAGTATGTAATTTGCTTTTTTGATTTTGATTTTTACAGGTGATCACAATTAAGAGATTGCATGAATCTCAGAAGAGACTTTGAACTTTAGACTTTAAAGCATTATTGAGACTATGATAGACTATGGGGACTTTTAAAATTGAACTAAATGCATCTTGCATTATGATATTGTTACAAGCTTATGGGGATCAC